>VZQC01013520.1:885796-903476 GCA_009823505.1 Rhizomys pruinosus
TTCTACTTCTGCAGTTATGCTTTTATTAATTTCTCTTTCTAGGTGCCTGGGGATAGTTGATCCTCTCTTCTTTCCTTCGAATTGCTTCAAGTAGTCTCTGATGGGTTGGTATTCTGGACATATATTCTATCATCTTGTTTATGTCATGGAAGATTTTTGTCTCTCTTTCAACTATAATCGACATTTTTGCTGGGTATAGTAACCTGGGTTGGCATCTATAGTCCTTTAACACTGGGAATGCTTTGCTCCATGTTCTTCTTGCTTTCATGGTTTGTGCTGAGAAGTCAGTTTTAATTCTGATGGGTTTCCCCTTATATGTAACTTGTTGTTTTTCTCTTGTGGCTTTCAGAATTTTGTCTTTGTTTTGCATGTCTAGCATTTTAACTATGATATGGCATGGGGAGTTTCTTTTCTGATCTTGTCTGTTTGGAGTTCTATGTGCTTATTATATTTGTATGGGTTTGTATTTTTTTAATTGGGGAAATTTTCATCTATTCTGTTGAAGATCTGATAAACTCTATTCTCTTGAGATTCTTCTCGTTCCTCTATTCCTATGATGCAGAGAGTTGATCTTTTCATAGTGTCCCATATTTCCTGGTTGTTCCACTTTTGTGTATTTTTAAAATTTTCATTATCTTTACTTGAGCTTTTTAGTTGTCCTTTGTTATCTTCTAGGTGTGATATTCTTTGCTCTGCTTCCTCCATTCTATTTCTGAGGCTTTTTCCATTCCTTTTCTCTTGATTGGATGCGTGTTCTATTTCCTTTTTCATTTCATCCTGTGATTTCTTTAGTATTTCCACTTCCTTTTGGAGCTTCTTAATCTTTTCTTGGTGCTCCTTACTTCACTGGTTGGCTTCCTTTTTCAGTGTTTCCACTTCCTCCTGGAGTTTGTCATTTTCTTCCTCTAGTTCTTTCTGGAATTTGTCATTCTTTCCCTTTAGTTCTTTCCGAAGTTTGTCATTGTCTCCCTCTAGGTCCTTCTTGAGTTTTTCATCCTCTCTCCTTAGTTCTCCTACTTGTTCTTTATATTCTTTAGTTTCTCTGAATAGGTCTGCAATTGTTCCTCTAAGATCTGTTTCTTGGGTCACCCCCCGGGGGATCCCACTGTAGCAATCTCCTACAGGGTTGGTAGAGCTTGGTGTCGACTTATCCTTCACCTTTCCCATGTTGTCCTTTCATCCTGTCCCTGGCATGTGGGTTTCCCTTTTATTCTGATGAAAATCACAAATGCCTTTTCACTGTGTTGAAGGCTTGCTTTGTTTGCCTCTTTCAGATGCCTTTTTTTGTGTATGGAGTGTTGAACTGACTAGGTTTCAGGCTTTCAATTTTGTTTATATATTGTAAGTCTAATTCACTCTTCCCTTTCTGTTCTGAAGGTTCTCCAAAAATCCACTTGGACATTCTCTCAGCAATTCCAGTGTGTGTGTGTGTGGGGGGGGGTGCCTGACTTAGCCCATGGTACTCTGTGCTTCAGGTGGTCCTAGGAAGTCCCTGGTCTAAGCACTGTGCACTGAAGTCTCACAGTGGCAACAGGCCCAATTTTAATACCAGCTAGAAGGGTGACTCTGCCCTGACACCAGACAATGATTTAACAGGCCCACATTTAATCCCAGCTAGTAGGGTGACTCTACTGTGCCAGCCATGCAAGACAAACATTTAGCTATCCAACAAACCAACAAATCAATTATTCAACAACCCAGGAATAGATCTATCCTAAAATCTGCTGGGCTGAACCATCTCTGGCTCCTACCTGTGCTTCAGGTGGTCCTGGGAATTCCCTTGTCTAAGCACTGCACGCTCCAAATGAAATTTCTTACCATATGCTAAATCTAGGCCCTTATATTTAAGGAGAAATGTAGCATACACCACTAATCAAAAAAGCTTCTTTCTGCAACACATGGAGGCTATTACAGAGCTGCACAACTGGTCATCCATAGAGACTATACATCTGAAAGATGCCCAGCCCTAAGTGATCTATCTACAGTAAACGGCCCCTTCCTCAGACGACAGATGGGATGCACACAGAAGACCACAACCAGCTAAGTTTTAGAGATTAAGAGACTGCAGGGTGTTTGTTCCCATATAGGACTATTATATTAAACCTCACCCTTGACCCATAGTTCAAGGACCATTGCAGAAGAGGGGGATGGAAAGATTATAAGAGCCAGGATTGTACATGAACATGAGGTTATCAGAGGTTATTTTCTTTTAGAAAATGATTCAGAAAGGTGATCATTATGAAAAGTGCTAAAAATAAAAAAATCAGAATTTGTTTAAATAAGTTTGTTAATATTAAATATTAAAACCATAATAAGATATCAACAAATATACAGCACTGTCAGTTTCCCATTGTTACAGAGAGATCTTCATTTTCTTCTGTTTCTTTTTCTCTCTTTCCCATTCTTTGCTTTTTTCTTTCTTTCCTTCTTCCATTCATTCTTTCATTCTCATTTGTTTGAGCAAGGGTCTCACTTTGTAGCCCTGGCTGTCCTAGAGCTCACATAGGTCTCCTTACCTCTGCCTCCCAAGTGCTGGAATTAAAGGGGTGTGGTACCTGGTCTGGGTTTCCTCTGGTTTTTATGTCAGAACCACTCTTGGTTCTTGTGCTCTGATAAATAATTCAGAAGGTACAATGTAGACCAAGCAGATGGGAATTTAACTACAACAAGCAGGGCACCAGGTACACTCCTTAGAGAATGAGCAGGCTGAGCTGAACAGCACCAGCCCAGATCCTAGCAGGCATGGAATATATATTTCTCCTGTTTTCCCTCCCTTTGTGCCTTCTCCTGGGTGGGCACTTCTAGGGAAGGGATGGGCTTTACTGGATGTTCTAGTTTGCTTTCAATTGCTGTGACAAAACACTCTGAACAATTCCAACTTGGGGAGGAAAGGGTTTATTTGGGCTCACATCTCCTGGGTCACAGTAAATCACTGAGGTAGCTCAGCATAGGAACTCAGGGCAGGAATCTGGAGGCAAGAGCTGGAGCATGGAGGAATGCTTGCTGGCTAGTTCCCCTGGTCCATGCTCAACCTACTTCTCTCTCTCTCTCTCTCTCTCTCTCTCTCTCTCTCTCTCTCTCTCTCTCTCTTTCTCTCTCTCGTATTTTTGAGACAGGGTCTCCCTTTAGTACAACTGGAACTCACAGAGTTCTGCCTGCCTCTGTGTCCCGAGTACTGGAATTAAAGGCATGTGCCACCATGCCTGGCACTGAAGATAGTTCTTAGCTACCATGTGGGTGCTGGGAGTTGACCCCAGGTCCTCTGCAAGAGCAGTCAGTGCTCTTAACTGCTGAGCCATCTCTCCAGCCCCTCAACCTGCTTTCTTATACAACACACAACAACCTCCCCAGGTGTGGCACCACCCATAGTGGGCTGGGCCCTCCCACATTGTTCAACAATCAAGATGATACTCCACAGACGTAGCACAGGCCTGTCCAATGGAGGAAATTCCCCAATTGAGGTTCCCTCAACCCAGGTGTGTCAAGTTGACACTAAAGCTATCCAGAACACTTGGAATCCCATTTTACCCCAAATTTAGTCTTGGTTTGTTCTGCAAACACATACATCAGGTGGCAGAGGAGAGCATTAGTGTCCTGGGAGTTGAAAAGAGCTGCCTACTATGTACAGCACCATCTTGTGGGCTGCGATCCTCGATCCTACTAAATAGACAAAGCAAGCTGAGTGTTGGTGCCCAAGTCCCTCTGCTTCCTGACTAGGGATGCAGTGCAAGAGGCCACATGGAGCTTCCATTGCCATTCCTTCCCCACCATGACTTGTGTACTCTGGACCTGTGGGCTGGAAGAAACCCTAATGCCTGAAGGTTTAATATAATAATCCCATCCAGGGACACACACTCTGCAGTCTCTTAATCTCTAAAACTTAGCCAGTTGTGGTCTTCTGTGTCCAGCCCACTCTGCTGTATGAGGAGGTGGTGGTTTACTGTAGATAGATCACATAGGGCTGGGCGACTTTCAGAGTATACTCTCTATGGATGACCAGTTGTGGAGTTCTGTAATAGCCTCCATCTGTTGCAAAAAGGGTATACATAAGATGCAAGAATATTGGTGAATTTGATCCTGGGCACCCAAAGTAGACACCGAGAATGGACTCCTGAAAGTTGATTGTTAGTCAACCATCACTGTTTGTCATTGTAGTTGTCATTGTTCAATGCCTTTGTGTCACGTGTGACTGCATCAACCACAGGAGATCACCCTTGGAAAGGAACAAACTCACACACACAGAGATAGCTGGGGAGGATAGGAACTCCTTTTATTTTTCTGTCATTGAGGTCTATATATTCAAGACTACTGTGCTCTGGGCAAGGAAGTGGGGAGCAGGCGGAATGGAGGGGTGAGCCACCTTGGTTCTAATCAGGGGGCTGCAGAGCTCTGGTTTGTACAACAGGTAACTAGAGGTGTGACATTTTGCTCAATGCCTCAAGGGAAGGGGCCTGGAACTTTGCAGAGATAGGGCAAAGCAAGAATCATTGTAATATCCTGAATCTTCCTGCTACAGATAACTCTGAATGCCTACAGAGATATCAAATAACTGGAGATCTCCCAGGACAGGTCTTACAAGTTTCATCCCCACAACCCATCCTTTGTTTTTTAATTACAATGGAGCAGTAATGTCAAAGTCCTCTAGGGAGTCCCCTGGGATGGCCTGGTATTGGACTAGAACAGTCTTGGCCATGACCTCAGTGAGTGTATTGATTTGGTTTTTGATAAACCAGAGGACACAGGGCGTGATGGTCAGGAGGACTCCTAGGGTGAAAATGGGTCCCAGTAAGAGAAGTAACCAGGTAGTCATGGGGTTGGAAAACCATGGGACAGAAACTTGTGGGGAGTATCTGTCATGGAGTTCTTTCCTGAGGTTTGTTAAGGTTTTAACATTTTGCTCAACAATACCAGACTCATTTAAATAAAAAACTGCATTCCTACCCCAGGAACATGCAGGTTCCCCCATTTTCTGCAGTTAACAAGTCCGGGGCTCACTGGTTCTGCATCACCACCTCGGCCAGAGAAGTTATCTGTCTCTGGATTGATCGATTCAAGTATATTTGTTGTGGATGACACTGCTTCATCAAGCTTATTTTGGAAGTCCGCTTCCATGCTGTAAACCTTAGCTAGGGCTCCGCCAGATGTTCCCATCACTGCTGACCAGAAGCAGGATGAATATTTCTCTCTTTTGATGGTCTGGGTCTTGTTGCAGCATCCAAGCAACATCCTCCTTCTCATAAAGGAAGAGCTGAGGAGTGATAATTATGGGCAAACAAATTCAAACAGTAGCATTTGCACAGAGGGATGCGGTGCCATCACGCCAGAGAAAAAAATGGTGATTTGACACACAGAGTCCTGTCGAGAGGGACACAGACCCAGAAGCACCTGGGGTCTGGGGCTGCTGCAGCTCTCACTAAACAAATAGGAAGTGTAGTGAGTCGGTCGAAGAGAGAAATGCTGTGAAACACTGGCTCTGTCTCCATGGGAGCAGATTCCTGTAAAGAGGTGTCAGAGGGAACAACAGTGAAAAGAGGGCGTGTGAGGGATGCACAGAAAAAATCATAGGGAGACATTAGGATGGGTGGTGTAATTGAGGAGATCTCTGGTGTATTCAATGAGCAGAGGACATGTTACAGTGAACTGCAGCTTTCCTTCCATTTTGGATTCCTGTAACAGAATGTAGGATTGAGTGAGGATGGGTTGAGGAGCTAGAATAAGCTGGCAAGACATACGGATATCTGCTGCAGGGTACCAGGCATTGCTGTAAGGGTAGAGTTTTTCCTGTCCTCCAGCTCTCCAGCACTCACTCCAGGGGTCCTGTATATTAATTTTAAACTGGTTACTTTGGATTTGGAACAGGCTTCTTGGGCTGTGAACACTCCAACCTGCAAGACCAGAATCTGCAACCATCATAAGTATTGGCTTCCTGCAAACACTGTCCTTTGTTAAGATGGGGGAAACAGATAAAGGATGCCTGAGAAGTAGTGGTGGAATTGGGAAACACAGTAATTGTGATTGCCTAGCTTCAGCTTTGCAAAGGACAGTCGCTGGTTCCAATTACCTGATTTCTTCCCTCCCAAGTTTCTCTGAAAAAAATCACCAGGCATGGGTCCAGGTCAGAGGTCTGTTCAGGCTGGGCAGAGATAGAGTTAGTTTGAACTATTATCAGAGCAGCTAAAAGGATGGCAGATAGGGGTGCAGAGGGGGGACATATGGATTTTGCAGAAGTGAGGAGTTGTTCAAGTTTCTTCCAGAGCAACAGGTGTGCCATCTTTTTTGGTCGGCGGGGATGAATCTGACATTTCTGGCTGGAATCCAAATGGGTCTCAGACAATCCTGTGGGAAGATGCAAGCAAAGCCCCTCCCAGTTGTTAAGAGTGGATCAGGTACTTTCCACTGTTTGTCTAAGGGGTCTTTCCATCTGACAGCTATTTGAGGAATGGTGCTTGGTGTCTGCCAATTTTGACTATGGCTGGACACTTTGAAGCCCTGTAAATGTTAAAGAGGTTTAGAGTTGCCAATGCCATGGCCAGCTGGATGTTAGGAGGGTATTTCCCTGCCTTTTGTTTTAATAGCTGATTTTTTAGGACCTGATGGGTCTATTCTATGATGCCTTGTCCCTGTGGGTTAGGAGGGATACCTGTATGATGTGCAGTATTCCATAATTGACAAAATGATTTAAAGCAAGAGCTAGCAAATGCTGGCCCATTGTCTGTTGTAATCTGTTTGGGAATGCCCATGGTAGCAAAGGTAGGAAGGAGGTGGGCAGTGAGGTCCTTGGCTTTCTCTCCTGTGTGGGCAGTATTCCAGATGAATTTGGAATAAGTGTCAAACACATACTTTTGCTTTCCAAAAGAAGCTATGTGTATAATGTCAGTTTGCCAGAGTGCATTGGCTTTCAATCACCTGGGGTTAATTCCCAAAACCTGTAGTGTAGCTGTTTTAATTACAGCAGAACAGGAGGAACAAGTTACTGAGAAAGTGAGCTGCTTGCAATCCTCAGCATGGAGGGGAATTGAAAAGAAACAGTCTTTAATATTTAAGGCTAGCAGAGGGTTGTTAGCTGGGATAGTAGAAGCAAGGGATAGACCCCTCTGAGGAGACCCCCATATATGCATAGTTCTGTTAATGGCTTGAAGGTCTTGTAAGAGATGTCAACCTCCTATTGCCTTTTTTATCACAAACACAGGGGTGTTCTAGGGACTGCAAGATGGACGGATGTGTCCCAATGAAAATTGCTCCTTGGCTAAGTCTAGGAGAGATTGTAATTTCTCCCCTGGTAAGGGCCACTGCTCAATCCAAACTGTATCATCTGACTTCCAGTCCAGACAAGGGGAGCATATTCTGTAGTGACCCTCAGGATTGGGGGTGCTTCTTGCTGAGATGATGGAAGTGTTTTCCCCCAGTTAAATGGTCTGTCTGGGCATGGTTGTTCTCATTTGGAGTAGTAATAACTACATCCAAAGCCTCCAAAATATCTCTCCCTAGCAGATTGATATTAGTGGGTGCTATTAATGGGGGAATCTGACCCATCAGAGTCCTCCCAGGTGTAAACATTTTTAGTTATGTAAGACTGTGAGCGTCCTCCTATTCCTAGAAGCTTATATCCTGGAAGCAAGGGCCAATCAGGGGGTATTTGTTGCTGTTTTTTAATGGTTCTGTCTGCCCCTGTATCTATCAAACATTTAAAAGACCTCCCCCCAATTTTAATCATCAATGCAGGATGTGAGCCTTCTGAAACAGGTGCTGCCCAGAGGGTGTGCACTGACTCTTTTTCCCCTTTTTTCCCTGGGCTAGAGGCTGCCTGTCTAGGAGTTTAAAGGTGGCAATTTTTTCCCATCTTTATCATAGTTTGAGAGGCAATCTTTTCTCCAATGATATTCTTTTTTACACCAGGGGCAGAAAACACGAGGTGGGCATTCAGAAGTCCCTCTGGGAGAGACTGGTGCTTTTGGGCACTGTCTTTTCCAATGACCTCTGTCTCCACAGTTAAAACATTTCTCATTTGTGGTGACAATAGCTGCAAAGGCTTGAGCTAGGTAATTAGCTTTGTGGGAGGCTGTACCCACGTCCTGAGTTGCCACTATCCATCTGTCATAATGTTCATCTTTTAAGCCCTCGCACGCTTGCTTGCATTCTGAATTCATTCCTTCCCAAACAATATTTTTAAGGAGTATCTCTCTGGCTGGAAAGTTGAGGATCTTCCTCTCTAGGCTGCTTTTAGTTCTTAAGATAAAGTCAGACAGGGTTTCCTCAGGTTTTTGCCTAGGAAATAATAAGGAGGAACTGGCCTGAGATTCAGTGGGTGGTGTAATTCGATCCCAGGCCTGTAGGGCGCAAAAGCAGACCTGGTCAAAGTACCCTGGGGCCAGTCTGGCCAGTTGTGTCCCTGTGCTAAAATCTCCTCCAAAGAGCTGTTCTAACCCCAGTCTATGTTAGGTTGCCCTTGATTTCTCCAAACCTGTTGGAGACATTCATCTCTGTACAGTGCTTCCCATTGTAAAAATAGTGGACCTGGGAGTGAAGATCTATAGATAGTCTCTCCAGTACTGTGGAGTGTTAAGAGAAGCACAAAAGCTCTGGAGAATGGAATTTGTCCATGGTGCCTGGACACCATCCTCTCTGACTGCTTGCCTGAGTTCTTTCAACTCACTTGCCTGGTGCAGGTACCAGTTTAGAGGACGACCCCGAGTCAGAGCTAAATTAACAGGGTATGCCTGTAATTGAAGATCTGGATTATCCCAAATCTGGCACAGTTTTTCTGTAGCAGAGAGGGAAGAGGTTGAGGGTGAAGGTGCTCCAGGTCCCATGAGAGGGAGTGACTGATAAGTAGGGGAAAGGTTAAGGCTAGCCACTTGGAGGTTTTTATTATTCTGTTCTATTTTTACTGAGTCTGAAGCTTGGGGGCTTTCAGAGGGAATTTTATTGGGGTTCTCAAGGGGAATTTTAACAGGTTCTTGGGAGGACGGGGTCTGCGATTTAATTTTGTTTTCCTTTCCTGTCGTGGTTTGGTGAGAAGGCCCTAAGCATTGTCTCACCGCAGCTAGTAGTGGCAAGAACATGAGAGATGCCGGAGAATTTTCTCATTGTCTAGCATTATGTGCCACACACAGGGATTCTGAACTCCATAAGTCTGCAGGGGACATCCACGGGGCAATATTAAGATTCTCACTCCAAAAGGAAGCAGCTTCCCGTGTGGAAATTTTAACTCCTCGACTCTTGAGGAGCATTTTTATTTTCTTGGCCTGTGGTTTGTCTGTTACCCATGATTAAGAGAGATAGGAAATGCTAGTGGTTAGGGAAAGGGACAGTTCAAAAGACTAACCTCATAGGAAGAGGGAGTTCCACGGAGATGTGCCAAGCTGGCCGTATAGAGGACAGAGACTTATTAAAGAGAGATAGGAAATTCTAGTGGTGAGGGAAAGAGACAGTTCAAAAGATTAATCTCATGGGAAGAGAGAATTCCATGGAGATGTACCATAGCTGGTCATGACTACCCTGGTTAGGGGGTGTATTAGTCACTTTTCTGTTGCTGTGATAAACCACCATGACCAAGGAACTTATAAAAGGAAGAGTTTATTTGAGCTTACGATTGACGGTTCCAGGGAACTAGAGTCCATTGTGGCGGGAGGCATGGTGGCTGGATCTGGAGCAGCAAACCGAGGGTCATGTCTCGCAAAGAGCACAGGAAACAGAGAGGGCAACTGTAGACCACAGAGGCTTGTTAAAACTCACTAAGCCTGCCCCCAGTGACACACTTCACCCAGCACGGCCACACCTTCTAAGACCTCCAAAAACAGCGCCACCAACTGGAGACAAATGTCTGAATACTTACAGCCTATGGGGGACACTAATGCAAACCACCACATTCCACTCCCTGGCCCCCATAGGCTCCTGACCATATAAAATGCAAAATGCATTTAGTCCAACCTTAAAAGTCCCCACAGTCTGTACCAGTCTCAATGCCATTCAAAAGTACCACAGACGAAAGTTGCTCTCTCTGAACTCGGGCCAATCCCCAAACTGTAAGCATCCTGTAAAACAAAAGACAAATTACCATAACTCCCAACATACAGTGGAACTGAATACACATTCCCATTTCCAAAAGGGGGATAAGAGGGCATAGTGAGGAAACACCCTGGACTCAAAACAAGACCAGAAAACCAACAGGGCAAAACGCAAAGTCAGTAGTCCACATGCAACCTCTGGGATTGACTTCACACAGGGCTTAGGTGGTTCAGTCTTCCAGCTTTGCTTGCACATACCTCTCTTTTTAGAACTGGTTCACACTCCCTGTATGCAGTTTCCTTGGCAAATGATCTCACAGGTCTGGCATCGAATATCTCAAGTCTTCTTGGGGTCTCCGATGCCCACCAGGCCTCACATTCACAGCTTACCACGCAATGGTCTATCAGGGATCATCTTTTTCAGGGACACCCCTGCTGTACTCTGCCTGCGGCTCTTTGGCTTTTCTGAAACACCATAGAGGAAGAACATGACCCCTTCACTCTTGTGAACTTCATGCCTCTAAAGTCCAGAAGCACGTGAATGAAATGCCAAGTTTGGCTGCAAGTGTCGGATGGAATCTCTCCTACTTTAACCACATTTGCAATTTTTCTCTGCCCTGGACTTGTTGGAGGATTAGCTGGGTGTGGTCTTGCCCTGAAGGTACTGATTCTTTTGTTTACTTGTAAATCTCCAGGCCTCTCCTTAATCACTTTAGTCTCCTTATGAAAGGGAGCCTCTCTTTCACATGCCTTGGCCCCACCTTTAATCTTCCTAGTGCAGTTATCAGATCCAAACTGTACATTCTGCATTTCTTTCTGCCCCATCTGCTCTTTTTCACTGTAGATATGTATAATATTCACCATTAAAAGCCACACCACCATTTCTACATTAGGCTGTCTTGAAATATCCTCTGCCAAAGACATCAGTCCACTGCTTTTCAACTTAGCATCAGGCAAGCATCTGGGCTGTGGGCAAACTGCTGCCAGACTCTTTATCAAAATATCCCGGTTGCTGCCTAAGTCTTTATTTTCCCCTGGAACTACATCTTTTGCAGCCATGCTTTCTTCCTGGCCTCCACTAGACTGGCCCCTTAAGCTCTTCTTACAGTATTCACAGCCTTTCTAGCCCAAAGTTCCAAAGTCTTCCACATTTCTCCAAACATACACATGGTCAGGTTCTTCACAGCTAACAGCCCACTCTCTGGTACCAATAACTGTATTAGTCACTTTTCTGTTGCTGTGATAAAGCACCATGACCAAGGAACTTATAAAAGGAAGAGTTTATTTGAGCTTATGATTGATGGTTCCAGAGAACTAGAGTCCATTGTGGCGGGAGGTGTGGCAGCTGGATCTGGAGCAGCAAACCTAGGGTCACATCTTGCAAAGAGCACAGGAAACAGAGAGGGCAACTGTAGACCATAGAATCTTGTTAAAACTCACTAAGCCTGCCCCCAGTGACTGCTCCCGAAAGAAGTGGGGAGGGAAAACCGCAGGAGATCACCCCTGGAAAGGAACGAACTCACACACACTCGGAGAGCTGGGGAGGATAGGAACTCCATTTATTTTCTGTCAGTGAGGTCTATATATTTGAGTCTACTGTGCTCTGGGCAAGGAAGTGGGGAGCAGGCAGAAGGGAGGGGTGAGCCACCCTGGCTCTAATCAGGGGGCTGCAGAGCTCTGGTTTGTGCAACAGGTAACTAGAGGTGTGACATTGTGCTCAATGCCTCAAGGGAAGGGGCCTGGAACTTTGCAGAGATAGGGCAAAGCAAGAATCGTTGTAATATCCTGAATCTTCCTGCTACAGATAACTCTGAATGCCTACAGAGATATCAGATAACTGGAGATCTCCTGGAACAGGTCTTACAAGTTCTTGCTTCAAGCCACTCACAAAGTTTCATCCCCACAACTGTTGTCTCTTCAGCCTATTTCAGAGGCTCTTCAGTAATCCCACTCAGAATTATCTTCCCACCTAATAGCATTAGCTTTCAAATGCTTGGGCTATGATATTTCTCTTGAGGAGCAAACATAGAAGATGACATGATTTTATACTAAAGAAAAATTGTCTTACTATTATGGTACTGTGAATTTGAGGATCTGCAATTACACATTAAGCCCTTATTTGCTTAAAACTTTAGTATTGGAAACATCCTTAGAGGTCACACATGTTCTCATCCCTGGAACCTGTAAGTATTCCAGGGAAAAGGACTCTGCAGATAAGATTAAGTTAAAGTTATTGGGTAGATTATTTCCACTTATCCTGTGGGTTCTAAAAGTAATTACAAGTCTCATTATAAGAGGAAAGTTGGTCAAAACCTGACTACAGAAGAGAAGAGGGCTTGCCAGTAGAAGCAGAGGGCAGTAAGACCACAGAGCAGAGCAGGCTGGCAGCTCTGGCCACCAAAGGAAGACACACAGAGGACAGATGTTCCTCATATTTCTACAGAAAAGTAGCAGTGCTGACACCTTCATCTTGGGCCCATACCACTCATTTTGGATGATTGGCTTCCATAATTCAGAAGATGAATTTCTCTTGCTTTAAAAGACTAAGTTTATTATAATTTGTTACAGCTCAGTAGGAACCTAATATATTTGTGTCATCAAACAGTGCTCAGTGTTGCTGGAACATGCTTCTTTTTGGACCTCAGTGATAGAGGATGGGTAGGAGGGAGGACGTGTGAAGAAAAGAATTCTGTAACATGTAATGTGATGTATTTAATTTTATTGAATAATTCATAAACATCCTCATTACCAGAAATGACCACACATTAAATTGGTGGCATATAAAAATTGTATTAATAGTAAAAATCAAAATGTTGAACAGGATGAGTAGAGAGAACTTAAATGAAAATTTCTGTGTGATTATGCCATTTTCAGGTGATTAAAAAAAGAAAAAATGTCTTAATTCTTTTCCTGTTGCTGTGATCACATATTCTGACAAAAGCACCTTCAGAGATTAGGGTTTCTTCCAGCCCTCAGGTCCAGAGTGCACAACCTGTCATGGCAGGTAAGGAATGGCAACGGAAGCTCCAGGTGGCTGCTTGCACTGTGTCCCTAGTCAGGAAGCTGAGGGACGTGGGCGCCAACTCTCACCTGCTTTGTCTATTTAATAGAATTGAGGATCGCAGCCCAGGAGGTGGCGCTGTGTGCAGCATGCAGCTCTTCTCAGACCCACTTCCAAGCCACTAATGCTCTCCTCTGCCACTTGATGTATGTTTGCAAAACAAACCAAGATCAAATACAAACACTCAAGAAAGTTTTATTAGGATTATCTCTTTTATTAAGAATATTCTAGCCGGCGCTGGAGAGATGGCCTAGCAGTTAAGAGCACTGACTGCTCTTCCAGAGGACCTGGGTTCGATCCCCAGCACCCACATGGCAGCTGAGAACAGTTGATAACTCCTAATTCCAGGAGAACTCCAGTTCCAGGGGAATCTGATGCCCTCTTCTGACCTCCACGGCATTGCATAACATGGGTACACAAACCTTCATGCAGACAGTACATTCATACACATAAAATAAATAAAAATTAAAAAAATAAAAAGAATATTCTAGCCGGGTGTGGTGGCACACACCTTTAATCTCAGCCCTTGGAAGGCAGAGGCAGGAGGATTTCTGTGAGTTCAAGGCCAGCCTGGTCTACATAGAGAGTTCCAGGCCAACTGGGGCTGCAGGGAGACCCTGTCTCAAAAAGACAAAAAAAAAATATATTCTATAATTTGTCTTATAATATGAAAATATTTATAAATTCAAAATTTTTTACATGATTTATAGATTGTTAAAGCAACAAAATATTTGAATGTTGCTTATGTTTTGAACTGCTGTGGCTAATATTAAAAACATTCAGTGAATTCCATACATTTTTCACCTTGCCAAAGAACGTTATTTTGAAGAATTTTGTTCACTAGTTGATAGCATAACAGTAAAAGAAGACAAAACCAATACTTGGTTCATAATATGCGTTGCATTTATTATAAAGTGTGCTT
Organism: Rhizomys pruinosus; assembly: GCA_009823505.1. NCBI lineage: Eukaryota > Metazoa > Chordata > Mammalia > Rodentia > Spalacidae > Rhizomys > Rhizomys pruinosus. The sequence goes on from VZQC01013520.1 coordinate 899,787, forward strand.
ATTCATTAAGTGTAATATCAATTTAGTAATTTTCTCTTAATTGGATTAAATGATTCATTATAAAAAAAAAGTAAAAGGAAAGTGATAATTTCATAGGTAAATTGAAGAAATTCCAAAAAATACATAGAATAAGTCAGAAGTTTTCAGTCAAAAGCTTTATGGAACTAAGGTGCTTTTCTGAGACTTTAAAGTAAGAGAATGCAGCATTCTGAGTAATGGTCCTGGTGGTAAAAGCATTAACTTCAAAAAAGTATTGCCGCCGGACATGATGGTGCACGCCTTTAATCCTAGCACTCGGGAAACAGAGGCAGGTAGATCTCTGTGAGTTCAAGTCCAGCCTGGTCTACAGAATGAGCTCTAGGCCAGCTGGGACTTAAAGGGAGACCATGTCTCAAAAATACCAAAAAAAGAGAAGTATTTTCATTATTTATACCAGACAATTTTTATTTCAAAGGTAATGAATATATGTCCACATATATAATCTTTCTTTTTCATTCACTCTAAAAATAATGACTATAACTTAAAATTTTTTATCTTTACCTGGAAGAATCCATCTTTTCGATGTAGAGGTATGCTCATGAAAAGTATCACAAAGTTTTCTGCAATCCTATCAAACAAGCAATCTTGATCTTTTTCTTCAGGCTTAAGGAAAAAGAATACATGAGATTAAAGTCAATGGTACCATTTATATTGGGAAGTTACTTGTATAATATCAGTAATTTTATTTATTCTTAGAAGGGAAGGGCAATTGGCATAGTGGAAGAAGCAGGAGTTTGGCTGTCATGCAGAGCTGAACTTGAGTGGCAGCTCCATTATTTATTATTTCTACACTGGGCAGGATATTTTATCCTAATTTCCTAGATGAAGGTCGTGACTAAGATGGCTGTCCTTTCTTAAAGGAGCAGTAAGATTAAGCAAAGACAAATATACAGTTTATGTCATTTCATATTTTAAGTTCTTCACATAGTATCAGGAACACAGAAAGCACACAGACATTTCACTAATTAATGAAGGTTTTGCATAGTAGTTATTGTGCAGGAGACAATCAACGAATTAGGTTATACTTTTAATAACAAGTCAAAAGTTTTTCCTTATCAGCAACCACAGCAAAATGAAAGCAGCTCAATACCATCAATATTATAGTAAAATCGCTGGGTTGCAGCCTGACTTCTTAAAAGGAGATCACAGAAATGGAAATAGAGATAATGCTGATAGCTGGTCACTTATGAAATGGGCTCCAGTTCTGAGACAGAGTTAAGAACAGACCTAAGTATGTCTATGCGGGTATATCCAGAGAGGATTTACTGGGGTGGAAACCCATCCCAAATAAGGGCAGCGCCATCCTATGGGCTTCCAGTAGAACAGAAGGGTAAAGAAGACGGCAGCTGAGCACACATCCCTCTTACTGGCTCTGCACTAGCGTGCACTGCTCCACCATGCCTTCCCAGATGCAAGGACCTATTCTTCTGAAGCCAGGAGCAAAGTAAGTCCTTCCTGTGTTAAAGTGTTGTGCCTAGGATTTTCTCAGATGTATAAAAAGCTAGCACAAGCTCTCTCTTTCCTTTTTTTTTCTTTTTTTCTTTAAAGTTGCTAATTTTGTTCTCACTTTCACTTATATTATGGTCTTACTAAATTCTGAAATGCTATATTTATGTTCTTTTCTTCTATTTTCTCAGGGTATTTTATAATTTCTGCTTAATTTTTTGACGTACCCACGTGGAAAATAGACATTATTCTGTTAAGCTCAAAATTTTTCTGCCCAATAATCCAGTAATTCTGTTCCTTTGTGTATTGTAATAATTTCATCTTGAGCTGAACAACTTTGATGGGCTGGTTAAAACTGGCTAAGCCATTAGGGGCACGAGTCAACTAAGCTGAACTGCTTTTGGATTTTGTTTCTGTAATGTTTACCCTCAGAACAATACTAGCTTCAAATTTCACACTGTGTTAACTTGTTTGAAGAATTTACAAAGAAACTGATTTTTCTGAACTTTTTGATTTTCTGCTTTTACTTGTGGGGGCCAGCACTCCAGTCACGATTCTCCCCTTTCCTTGGATTGGTTTAGGTTTTACTTCATCTTTCTTTTCTAACTTGTTACAGTAGAAGTCAAGGTCATAGTTTCAGAAAATTTCCTCTTTTCCCCCAAATGGGGGCATTTTAATGTTATAAGATTTTCTTTAAATATTGCTTCACTTATATTCTACAAATTTTACTTCATGTTTTCATTTTCACTTAGTTCAAAATAATTCCCAATTTCCTTATTGATTTCTGGTTTCACCCTTATCTATTGAAGAGTGTATTAATTATAATACAGACTTTTCCAGATATCTCAACATTTTATCTGAAAACATGATTTGTGTGACTTCAGTGAAATGATTGTAGATGTCGGGATGTTTTCCTAGTTCAGAATCAAGTTTCTTTTGGTAAATGTTTAATGTGTACTTAAGAAAAATATGTGCTGTTGTTGGGAGGTACTAAGTTTTGAATGTGTCCCCAAGTTACTGTGTTAAAACCTGATCCTCAGGGTGGTGTGCGGTAGAAACAAGACGGGCACTTGGGTCATGCCCCTCCCCCGTGCATGGAATCACTGTTGCCATGAGAACAACGGGGCCTCCTTGCTTCTACTTCCTTCCTCCCTTTTTCTGTCATTGTCTTGCCCTTCTGCCCCTCCCATGGAGTGACCCACTGAGACGCTCCATATTGGCCAGATATTGGGCCATGTAGGCTGGGCCCATAACTGTGAGACAGTAACTTTGTGTTATCATAAATTGCCTATTCTGTGGCATTCGGTTGTAGCAGTACAAAATGTACTGAGAAAAGATGCTTTGGAAATGCCAGTGTTCTCAAGTCTTCTGCCCCGCATTTGATTTGCTGGCAGCACAGCATTAAAATCTTGAACTAGGAGATCTCCCAAGACTTCCTGAAGTGCAGGTAGGTAGGTAGGAGCTGGGTGCTTCAGCAAGGTGAATTGTTGTTTGACTTAATCCAGTTAATCTAGTTGTCTTCGACTTAATTGGCTTTTGTGGCTGTGGGGGCAGAGTTATCCTCCCTGCTGGTATAAAAGGTGGAGTTGTGTGAGTCTTGAGATCAGAGATCTCCCAAGACCTCCTGAAGTAGGGTAAAGAGCACCCCCCCCAACTGGGTTTACAAAGGCATCTGAAGGAGGCAAGCAAAGCAAAGCAAGCCTTCAACACAGTGAAGAGGCATTTGGGACTCATATTGGAATACAGGCAAGGAGAAGCCCATATGCCAGGAACACGAAGAAGAGACAGTATAGGAAAGGTGCTGGATAATCCCACACCATGCTCTACAAACCCTGTGGAAGATTCCTATAGTGGGATCCCCCTGGGGATGGCCCAGGACACAGATATCAGAAACACAATCATGAACATACTTAAAGAAATGCAAGATTATAAAGAGCAAATCAAAGAATTAAAAAAAGAGAATGAAGAACTCAAGAAGTGGAAACACTGAAAAGATCCCGTGTTGAAAAAGATAAGGAAACCAACCAGTGAAGCAAAGAGCTACAGGAAGAGATTGAGAAGCTCCAAAAGGAAGTGGAAATACTAAAGAAATCAGAAGAGGAAATGAAAAAGGAAATCAAACACTCATCCAATCAAGAGGAAAGGAATGGAAAAAGCCTCAGAAGTAGAATGGAGGAAGCAGAACAAAGAATATCAGACCTGGAA
>VZQC01013520.1:904644-932772 GCA_009823505.1 Rhizomys pruinosus
AGACATACACTGGAGATTGGATTAGGAAACAGGAACCCCCATCGATTGCTGTCTACAAGAAACACCATCTTTTTAAATTTTATTTATTATTTTCTTTAAATTTTTATTAAATTTTTATTTATTTCGTAGTGTATGAATGTACTGTCTGCATGTAAAGTCTGTGCACCCGTGTCGTTGCAATGCTGCGGAGGTCAGAAGGAAGGTCCGGATTTCCCCTGGAACTGGGAGTTCTCCTAGAATTGGAGTTCAGGACGGTTCTCAGCCACCAATGTGGCTGCTGGGGATCGAACCCGGCGTCCTCTGTAAGGTGCACCCATTTGTGCAATGCTGCGGGAGGCATCAGAACGAGGGCTTCAGATTTCCCCTGGAACTGAGTCCCATGGGAATTGGAAGTTACCAGACAGAGTTCTCAGCGCCATGTTCGGGTGCTGAATCAAAACCCCAGAGTCACATCTGCAACAGAGCAAGTCAGTGCTCTAATAAACACTGCTATCTCTCTAGACCCAACCGAACACATCTTACCATCAAGGACAGACACCACCTTAGAGTTGCAAAGATTGGGAAAAAAAAATATCCAAGCAAATTGGTTACCAAAAAGAAAGCAGGTGTTTGCTATTTTAATATCAGACAAATAGACTTTCAAAGTAAAAGAAATCAGAAGAGACAAAGAAGCCATTACATTTTTATTAAAGGAAACATTCACCAAGAAGATTTAACAATTATGAATATTATTATGCACCAAACTCTGGGTTTGGTGCACCAAACTTTATTAAAGACCAATTCTCCAGGACCACAAGTTACACACTAACCCCAGTACACTCATAGTAGGGGACTCAATACTCTTCAGTGCCCTTTGTACAGGTCAACAGGAACAAAGAATAAACAGAGGAGACATCTGAACTGAACATATATGATACACCAAAGGGGACCTCATAGACCTCTACCGGAATATTCCACCCTAATTACCAGAGAATACACTTTTCTACTCAGCACCCCACAGAACATTCTCCAAAAATCGACCACATACTGGGACACAGAAGAAACTTCCACACATAACAAAAAGATTTGAAATAATTTTCATTGCATTTCTATCAGACCACAGAGTAATAAAGCTCAACATCAACACCAGGGAACAAGCCTTACTGCCTACAAGAACACATGGAGGACTAAATGAACACACTCTTGAATAATGAAAATAATGAATGGGTCAAGAAGAGATAAAGAAAGAAAATAACAAGCATTCCTGCGACTGGAAGACAATGGGACAATACCAACACAACAAAACCTATAGGATACTTTTAAAAGCAGTCTAGAGGGAAGTTTATAGCCCTGGGTGCCTTACATTAGAAAAACAGAACGAGAAAAAGTAAACAATCTAACACTGAAGATAAAAGCACTGAATCAACAAACAGATGACCCTAAACACAACGTCAGGAAGAAATAAACAAAAATCAGATCAGAAAATCAATGAAATAGAAACAAAGAAAACAATACAAAAAAAAAATCATGAATCCAAAAGTTGGATGTTTGAAAGAATAAAACTAGACAGACCTCTATCCCGTTAACCAAAAGAAAGAAAGGAAACCTCCAAATCAATACAAATCCATGATTGAAAAGGGAAATATCACAACAGGAACAAGGAAAAAGGTCCAGACAATCATACGGTTAATACTTCAAAAACCTATAATCTTACCAGTTTTGAAAACCTAGAAGAAAATGGATGAATAATCTGAAATCCTGGGGACTCCCAAAAGCTCAACCAAGAAAGAGATCGACAGCTTTAATAGACCAATAATATATGAGAAATTGAAGATGTAATAAGAAACCTCCCAACTGAAAAAAGCCAGGCCTAGAAGGTTTCACGGCAGAATGCTAAAAACATTTCAAAAAGAACTATCAACCATTATTAAGCTTAGGAACATTGTTGTCAGGAAGGAAAGAATACTAAAGGGAATTCTTCAAATTGCTTCTATTAACTCAGTCATCGACTCTATATAAACCGGCAAAGCATTAATTACAACTAAAACGACGAACTAGTAATGCCTCTGCCCTAAGAATCACAAGGAGATTGAGAGGCCGTGCGAAATTCTAACAGGACTCTGGTAAATCAGCATACAGATCTCAACATCAAGAAGATAATACCATCAATGACCAAGTTGGAAATCATACCGAGAATTCAGGGATGGTTTCAACATATGAAAAGTCAAATAAACATATCGTTCAAGCAGCATAAATGAATGAAGACAAAATACGAAGACAGCCATTGCGATCTCGAATTGTACCGTGTACAAAAACTCATTTTGGACAAAAGATCCAGCATCTCTACATGCTTAAAAAGTTCCTAGAGGGGAATTGGATTGGAGGGTATCATTCCTCAATTGAATCAAAGCCACATACAGGAAAACCCAGAGCCAAATATCAAATCCTAAAGAGGGGGCAAAACGGACAGAAGGAGTCATATCCCTCAAAAGAATTAGAAGGTGGACGGCAAGGCTGAGCCCCTCTTGCATCACTCCTTTCAAATTAGTAGCTTGAAAACTTATATGGAAAGGACACATAAAGGCATAACTTAAGGGATTGTCACGGTAAAAACCCGACCAGAAAAGGCTCCTAGTCAAAAAGGGTTACAGGGTTTCGTCAAAGTGAGGCCGGAAATACACATTGTAACCTAATAACCGAAAAATAAAAATCACTGGCCTTTCTTTACATCAACAGCAAGCAACTGGAGAAGAGAATTCAAGGAGAGACCCTCCACTCACAATAGCCTCAAAAACCAATAAAATACCTAGGGAACAAACCTAACCAAACACCAAAGATACAAGACTTACAACAAGAAATTTTAAACCCTTAAAAAAGAAATTGAAGAAACCAAAGATGGAAAAAACCTCCCGAGCTCATGTATATGGGAAAAGTTAACAGTTGTAAAAATACCATTCTAGGGGTTTGGAGAGATGGCCTGATAGCGGTTTAAGACCGTGACCACAATCTTACAGAGGACCCAGGTTTGATGTCCCCATCCCACATGGTGGCCGAAGAACCACAAAACTGCCAATTCAAGGAGAACTCCAGGAGTTGTTCCAGGGGAGTCCAACACCTTCTTCTGACCTCATGGCATTGCACAACACTGGTCACAACTTGCCATGCAGAGAGGTACATTCTATACACTTACAGAAAATAAAAAAATTTTAAAAAAATTTAAAAAATATCCATTCTACCCAAACTCTTGTATAGATTTAATGCAATCCTAATTAAAATCCCCAAGAGTTTTCTTCACAGGCTTGGAAAAAAAAAAGTCCTTAAATTTCATCTGGAAAAAACAAAGACCTGGAATAGCCAAAATGACCCTGAGTGAAAAAGAGCAAACACAGGGGGGATCTCTATACCAGACTTTCAAACATATACTACAGGGCTATAGTCATAAAAACAGCCTTGTACTGGCAAAATAGACCTGTTGACCAATGGAACAAAACCAAAGATCCAAACTTTGAGCACAATACATTTCAGCCATCTCATATTGACAAGGGAGCCAAGAGAGACACAATGGTAGAAAAAAGACAGCATCTTCAGAAAGTGTGTTGGCAAAACTGATCACCACTCATAGAAGAATGAAAATTAAACCCCTACCTCTCACCGTGTACAAAACACAACTCCAGATGGATTAAAGACCTCAACCTGAAACCCCAAACCTAAAGGTGATAAAGAAAAAAGTTGGCAGCAGACTACAAGAACATAGGCATAGGAAAAGGACTTCCTAAATCAGACAGCAGCTGCCCAAGAAATAAAGGTGATAAACGGGACCTCATTAAACTCAATAGCTTCTGTACATCAAAAGAAACAAGCAAGGAAGAAAGAAATCCCCACAGAGTGGGGAGGAAACCTCACCGCAGATACATCTGACAAAGCATTGATTTCCAGAATATTAAACTACTTCAAAAAAACAAAGAAGAAAGAAAACAAATGCCCACTCAATAGATGGAGCAAAGAGCTAACAGAACTTCACAAGTGAGAATTAAGATGGCTGAGAACACACATAACAATCAAACCACTTTTAAGATATCATCTTACTCCAATAAGACTGGCTAGGATCAAGAAAACAAATGATACCAAGTGCAGGAGAGGTTGTGGGGAAAGGGGAACACTCATCCACTGCTGGTGGGAATGTAAACTCGTACAGCCACTATGGAAAGCAGTGTGGAGAACCCTTGGAAGACTTGGAATGAATTTGCTACCAACCCAGCCATACCACTCCTAGGCATGTACCCTCAAGAATCACCCCACCACTGAGATACATGCACGGCCATGTTTATTTCAGCTCTCTTCACAATAGCAAGGAGCTGGAACCAACCCAAATGCCCCTCAACTGATGAGTGGATAGAGAAAATGTGGTACATCTACACAATGGAGTTCTATGCAGGAGTAAAGAAAGATGACATCATGAGCTTTGCAGGAAAATGGCTGGAGCTAGAGGACATCATGCCGAGTGAAGTAACACAGTCCCAGAAAAACAAACACCAAATGGTATCCCTCATCTGTGGATGCTAGTGCCAATTACCTAGTTGTAAGTATTTCTGTGCACAGCCCCTTGAGCCTTTGTCCAAGCAGTTGGGAGTGATACATACTGGAAACAACAACAACAGAAAAGACTGCATCAAAGAACTGACTGAAACAGTGAACTTCTGCTCAAAATAGTCAACTTCCACATGGAGAATATCAAGAAAGACCGAGAAAGAGATGAAAAGCATGTTTGGCAGAATACATGAGCTCTGGTGGGGTGGGGGGATAGGGTGGGGGACACAGATCTATATTTGATAATCTTGTACAAAATATATATTAAAAAATAAATAAATAATCTTGAACTATGCCCAAGTAAACTAGTCTATGTTTCCTTGAAGTGCCCTAATGGTTTTTACTAAATGGATTTTGAAGCATTTTATTGGTAAATATTTAGGATTCTTATGCTGTCTTAAGCAATTAACCACTTTATTAATGCATTGCTACTCTATTCCTGGTAACATTAATTCCTTTTAAACCTACCGTGTAAGACTGGGGCTGGAGAGATAATTTAGCTGTTAAGAACATTGGTTGCTCTTGCAGAGGACTCACGTTTGATTTCCAGCACCCACATGGCAGTTTACAACTGTCTGTAACTCCAGCTCCTGGGGATTCAACACCCTCTTCTGACCTCTACAGGCATTGCACGACACAGGTGCACTTACACACATGCCGACAATACACTCATACATATAAAATAAAATTATATATTTTTACAATCTACTGTGTATGATCAATTAAAATATATTTTGACTTTACAGATTATGTGACTTTCTGCTGTTGGTAGCAGGAAGGATGAACTTCCAGGCTTTTGTATCTCTTTAAATTTATTGTTTGAGAAATTCATACATGTAATATGAATTACACTCCTGCCTCCCTTCCACCTCCTCCATACTCCCACAACTTTTCCCTCTCAATGGCAGGCACACTTTCCAAACCCACTGAGAGCACTCAGTGCTGCTAGTTCATGCACAGGCCTGTCCACTGGACCATGGGCAGGTTATAAGAGGTGTCATCACTGAAAAAAGAATGACACTCTTCCCCCCCACACACCCCGAGTAGCCATCAATTGTCAACAGCTCCTCAGCCGGAGGGAGACTCCATCAGCCTCTTCTCCATCCATGCTTGGGTTCTGGCTGGCCTCATCTTATTCATGTAGTCAGAAGCACCGTGAGTTCATATGTGCAATGGTGCTGTCCTTTCTGAAAAACATTGCAGCAGTTAGCCACTACTTCTGGCTTTTAAAATCTTTCTGTGCTCTTTCCCAATGATCTTTGGGGGAGGGGATTTGAGATGGATGCCCCATTATTGCCTGGCACTACATAGTTTCTTATTCTCTGCATGTTGACCAGTTGTTAGTCTTTGTATTAATCATCTACTACAAAAAGAAGCTTCTCTGATGATGTTGACAACTGCACTAATCTATGAGTATAGAGGTATGTATTTAGGGGAAAGTTCAATACTACATTTAGTTAGCAGAATAATAGTCTTAGGCTCTTCCACAGGGCTTATGACCTACCACACCACAGGTTCTTAACCCAGTGAATAGTACCAGACATGAGTTCCATCTTAAGGAGCCAGCCTTAAATCCAATCAGAAAGTATTTGGTTACTCCCGTAACATTCATGTTATTATTGTACTAGTGGATATATTCTGCCAGCCTAGTCATTATTGCACCTTAGATGGCTCATGGATGGATAAGTAGGACTGTTTATCACTCTTATTTGTTAGTAGCATGCATAGAACCTTCCAGTATTATGAAAGCTTTCCACTAGGGAGGAAGTTTCCAGGATGGTGTCACCATGATTTCTCCATGACTTATGACTCAAGCATGGAGTATCTTCAGTAAAAATAGTCTTAATGGAGGGTAAACAATATAGTCTGTAGTATTTGGGTGGAGGTCTGATGGGACAGAAATGACCAGCTCAAAAAGAGGTAACCCACACCTGACTCTGGGCCTTTTGTTTGATAGGCTATGTCATCTGGGAGAGCCATTTTAGGGTAAGTCCACTTAAAATCTCTTTATATATGTGTATATATAAATTTTAGGAAGCTTATGCAGTAGTAGGTTTCCATATGGTTTTTCCAATGGTTGTGTTAGGTATCCCTCTCCATGCCACTTGCTCTACCCTCAATCCCATTCCCCACCCATTTAATACTTCCTTCTCTATTCCCTTTCCCTCTTCATATAATGTGTGTCCTACATCACTGTCCCTTAAATTTTCCCACCCATGGTTCCTTTCTAGTTTCCTAATGTCTATAGCTACTCCACATCAACATTACAGAGAATATATAGTGTTTATCTTTCTGGGTCTGGATTACCTCATAAGTAACGTTTATTTCCAGCTACATCCATTTACTTAGCAATCTAATCATTTCATTTTCTTTACTGCTTAATAAAATTCCATTGTGCATTGATATCACACCTTCACTATCTAGTCATCCATTGATGGAAATCTTGGATGTTTTCATTTCCTGGCTATTGTGAATTGAGCAGCAATGAACAAAGATGAGCTGGTGTCTCTGTAGTAGGATGTAGTGTTCTTGGGTGTATGCCCAGGAGGTAGTTCAGGTGTCTCTAGAGTAGGAGGTAGTGTCCTTTGGGTGTATGCCTAGGAGGTAGTTCAGGTGTCTTTGTAGTAGGAGGTAGTATCCTTTGGGTGTATGCCTAGGAGGTAGTTCAGGTGTCTCTATAGTAGGAGGTAGTGTCCTTTGGGTGTATGCCTAAGAGGTAGTTCAGGTGTCTCTGTAGTAGGATGTAGTGTCCTTTGAGTATATGCGCAGGAGGTAGTTCAGGTGTCTCTGTAGCAGGATGTAGTGTCCTTTGGGTGGTATGCCCCGGAGGTAGTTCAGGTGTCTCTATAGTAGGAGATAGTGTGTTTTGGGTGTTTACCTAGGAGGTAGTTCAGGTGTCTCTGTAGTAGGAGGTAGTGTGTTTTGGGTGTATACTTAGGAGGTAGTTCAGGTGTCTCTGTAGTAGGAGGTAGTGTGTTTTGGGTGTATGCCTAGGAGGTAGTTCAGGTGTCTCTATATTAGGAGGTAGCGTCCTTTGGGTGTATACCTAGGAGGTAGTTCAGGTGTCTCTGTAGTAGGAGGTAGTGTGTTTTGGGTGTATACCTAGGAGGTAGTTCAGGTGTCTCTGTAGTAGGAGGTAGTGTCCTTTGGGTGTATGCCTAGGAGGTAGTTCAGGTGTCTCTATAGTAGGAGGTAGTGTCCTTTGGGTGTATGCCCAGGAGGTAGTTCAGGTGTCTCTATAGTAGGAGGTACTGTCCTTTGGGTGTATGCCTAGGAGGTAGTTCAGGTGTCTCTATAGTAGGAGGTAGTGTCGTTTGGGTGTATGCCTAGGAGGTAGTTCAGGTGTCTCTGTAGTAGGATGTAGTGTCCTTTGGGTGTATGCCCCGGAGGTAGTTCAGCTGGGTTATATAGTAGTTCTATTTTTAGCTTCTTGAGGAACTTCCAAAATAATTTCCATAGTGGCTGCACCAGTTTACACTATTCTCACCAATAGTGAATAAGTGTACATACATGCCAGCATTTATTACTATTTCTTCTCTTGATTTTAGCCATTTTGACTAGGGAAATCTCAATTTTGAACCATGGTTAAGAATGTTGAAAATCTAAAATATTTCTCAACCACTGCTATGTCTTCTTTTGAAAACTTTCTGTTAAGTTCTATGGCCCACTTTTTAAAAAAATGAGTTTATTATTTATTTTTATGTGTATGTTTTGCCTGCATGTATGTAAGCATTCTCATGTTGTGCAAAACCCATAGAGGCCAGAAGAGGGTGTCAATTTCTTGGAAATGATAGCCAGTATGTGGGTACTGGGAATCAAACCCATGTCCTCTGGGAGAACACAGTGCTCTTAACTGCTGAGCCATTTATCCAACCCCTCCTCCTTGCCCCATTTTTAAATTGTATTGTTTTCTTATTTAGTTTATTCAGTTCTTTGAACGTTCTAGATATTATTGCTTTGTGATGTAAAGCTGGTAAAGAATTTGTCCCATTCTATGGTTTCCGCTTCACTGGACTGATGCTGTTCTTTGCAGTACAGAAGCATTTTAGTTTCAAGTGGTCCCACTTGTCAACTCTTGGACTTAATTCCTGCACCACCAGAGTCTGATTCAGAAAGTCTTTGCCTAAGATGCAGCCTACTCCCTAGTCTTCCTCTAACAGATTTGGGCTTTCAGTTCCTATGTTAAAATTCTTAATCTGCTTGGAGTTGAGTTTGCCTAGAACCATTTGTTGAACATGCTCTCTATTGTCCAATGTGTATTTGGGGCATCTTGGTAAAAAAAAAAAATCAATTGGCAATAGGAACATGGTCATATATCTGGGCCCTTACCTCTATTCCATTGATCAATACTAGTGTCATGTTCTTTTTATTACTATGTTTTGTTGTCAAGAACGATGACATATCCATTGGTGGTTTTTAGTTATTAAATTCAAGATTGGTTTGGCTATCATAGATCTTTTGTAGTTCCATATTAACTTTTATTTTTTTAACTTCCATGAATTATGTCAGAAATTGGATGGAATCTATTGAATTTGCAATTCGGTCAGTTAGGTACTTTCATAGTATTACCTCTCCCAGTCCATGTGCATGGGAAGTACTCTAGCTTCTTCAGTTTCTTCCTTTAGTGCTTTAAAGTTTTCATCCTAAAGGTCTTTCACTTCCTTGATTAGATTTATTGCAATTTTTTGGAGGCTATTGTGAATGAGATAATTTTTATGATTGCTTGGTAAGTTTGTGACCTTAGGAAGGCTGTTGATTTTTGTTTGTTAGTTTTGTATCCTTACACTTTGTGTTTATCAGGTGGAAAAATGTTCTGGGTGGTGTCTTTTGGGTCTTTTATGTGTAGAATCATGTTATCTGAAGGTCAGGATGCTTTAATATCTTCCTGTCCTATTTGTATCATTTCATCTCCTTCTCTTGTTTTACTGTGTTGACTAAGGCTTCACATCGGAAGCCTTGAATAGGAGTGGAGAGAATGGACATGCTTGTCACACTTCTGATTTTAGTAATGTTTTCAGTTTTTCTCTGTTTAGCAGGATGTTGCCTGTAAGCTTGCTTTATATTGCCTTTATTATCATGAGATATGCTCCCTCTCAGCCTTAGATTCTCCAGGACTTTTATCATGAAGGGATGTCAAAGCCCTTTTCTTTAATGAGATGATCATGTGGTTTTTGTCTTGGACTCTATTTACGTGGTAGTTTACATTTGTTGATTTATATCTGCATTTATGGCATAAAGCCAACTTGATCATGGTGGATGTTCTTTTTGATGTGCTCTTGAATTCTGTTTGCAAGTATTTAAGACTCTTTGCCTCTGTGTTCATCAGGAAGATTGGTTCATAATTTTCTTTTTGTGTGTCTTTATCTAGTTTAGGTATCACTGTAATGGTACTTCATAAAAAGAATTTCTAAGCATTTTTTTCCTTTCCTACTTTATGGAGTACTTTGAAATGAATCCCCTTTAGTGATTCTTTGAAGGTCCTGTAAAAATATGTGGCAAAGCCTTCTGGGCCTGACAGTTTGGGTTGGGAGGCTTTTTATGCTATTTCAATCTCATTCCCTGTGATAGATATGTTTACATTTTAAAATCCCTTCTTGGTTTAACGTTGGCAGGTCACAGGCATTAAAGAAGTCATCCATTTCTTCTGGGTTCTCCAGTTTTTTGGAAATGGTGATGTTCTTGTGGTCCTCTGGTTTCTTTGGTGTCTACTGTAGCATCTTCTTTTCATGGTCCTCTGGGTTTCTTTGGTGTCTACTATAGCATCTTCTTTTCATGGTCCTCTGGTTTCTTTGGTGTCTACTGTAGCATCTTCTTTTCATGGTCCTCTGCGTTTCTTTGGTGTCTACTGTAGCATCTTCTTTTCATGGTCCTCTGGTTTCTTTGGTGTCTACTGTAGCATCTTCTTTTCATGGTCCTCTGCGTTTCTTTGGTGTCTACTGTAATGCCTTCTTTTTCACCTCTACTTTTATTAATTTGGGTCTTCTCTCTCTTTTTGGGTAAATTGGCTAAAAGCTTCTTGTTTCACTAATTCTTTGGGTTTGTTTTTGTTGTTTCCATTTCATTAATATCTCCTCTAATCTTGCTTATTTCTCTCGTCCTATTTTTTCAAGGCCTTAAGGCACATCTTCACCAGTAAAGTGAGCGTCTTTGTCTCTTCTGACTAGTTTTGGTCGGGAGTTTATTTTCTTGAATATTAGTCTTAATTTCTGCCTGTTTCCTGGTTCTGTTTCCTTGCTTTGCCCATCCTTTCATTTTAAGGTAACAACTGTTTTTAGTGGTGGATTATGTTTCTTGAAGGCAGCAAAATGATGGATCCTGTTTTTTTTTTTTTTTTTTTTTTAATCCAGTTAGTTAATCTGTGTCTTTTGATTAGGGAGCTGAGATGACCAATGTTCAATATTTTGAAAGATAGCTATGTGTGTCATTGTGTTGATTTCATAGTGTGTGTGTGTTTTCTGAGTCCTACTTCAGTCAGAAGTATTCCTTCCAGAATTCTCTGTAGAGCTGGCTGAACTGTCATAAATTCCTTTAACCTCCTTTAATGTGGAAAGTTTTTTCCTTTGATTATGAAAGACTTTTTTTCTGAATATGGTATTCTGGGCTAGAATATGTGGCCTTTCAGGATGTGTAGTACATTTGCCCAAGACTTTCTGGCTTTAATTTTTTTAGTATTTTATTTATTATTTTTATTTTATGTGTATGAGTATTTGCCTATATGTATGTAAGTGCACCTGTGTCATGCAATGCCAGTGGAGGTCAGAAGAGGAATTGGATCCCTTGGAACTAGAGTTAGAGACAGTCAGTAGTCACCATGTGGGTGCTGGGAACTTAACCAGGGTCATCAGCAAGAGCAGCCAGTGTTCTTAACAGCTGAGTCATCTTTCCAGCCCCTACACTTCAGGCTTTTAAAGTCTCCATTGAAAACTCAGCTTTTTTCTGATAGGCATGCCTTTGTATGTGACTTGGTTTTTCTCTCTTACAGCTCCCAATATCCTTTTGTTCTGTACTTTTAAGGTTTTGATTATTACTTGATGTAAGGAATTTCTTTTCTAGTCCTATTTCTTACTCTGTGTACTTCTTGTGCATGGAAAGGCAACTCTTAGATTTGGGGAATTTTCTTCTGTAATTTTGCTGAGAATATATTTTGTGCATTTGACTTTGTGCAATTTCTTCTTCTTCTATTTTAGATTTATTATTTTCTTGGACTGAGTGATCTAATTCATTTATCTTGTCTTCAAGCCCTGATATGACATGGTCATACAATGTAGCCCTGGCTATCCTGGTACTATATAGACCAGGACGGCCTTGAGTTCACAGAAACCCACCTGCCTCTGCTGCCCAAGTGCTGGGATTAAAGAGCCATCGAGCCCAGCCTAGAGCACTGATAGTCTTCCATTTCATTCATTCTATTTGTGGGGGTTTGCTCTGGAGCTTTTCATTAGACTCACTGAATTTTTCATTTCAAGTTTTATTTCCGTTTGGATTTTCTTCACAATTTTTATCTCTTTACTGAATTCTGTTTTCATATCCTGATTTGACTTCCTATTTCATTCAACTCTTTGTGATTTCTACTCTTCATTCTGGCATGTATTCATATCCTCTTTGAGTTACTTGAACATATTTATAACGGCTATTTTGAGCTCATTGTCTGTGTGTCATCTAAATTGCTTTCCTCAGGGAACATTATTATGGAAATACTCATTTTTCTGAAGAGGCATATTGATCTTGTTTTCCATGTTGTTTCTAGTTTTGTATCTGGGCATCTGGGATACAATTAGTCGTTGGATGTGTGTTTTATTTTATTTTATTTTATTTTTAATTTTTTTTAAATTTTATTTATTTATTTATTTATTTATTTGAATGTACTGTCTACATGTAGGTCTGTGCACCCGTGTCGTGCAATGCCTCGGAGGTCAGAAGAGGGTGTCAGATTCCCCTGGAACTGGAGTTCTCCTGGAATTGGTGTTACAGATGGTTCTCAGCCACCATGTGGGTGCTGGGGATCGAACCCGGGTCCTCTGCAAGAGCAATCGGTGCTCTTAACCGCTAGGCCATCTCTCCAGCCCTATTTTTTAATTTTTAAACTGAGTTATTCATGTCCATTTTGACTAAACCAACCTTAGGTAATGAGAAAATTCGCTTTGGGGACAGGTTCCCAGGAAAGTGTGGATAGCTGTATGTGCAGGGGAATCACTTGTAAAATTCACGGTCCCGCTCATCCTTCTTGATCACCATCTTGTGTGCTTTCTCAAAGTCCTTGGCCAGGACAATGTAGCGGTTCTCCCGGACAGCCAACATTCCACTCTCCTGATAGATGGAGTTTATAACAGCTCCTGAAATCTTACCTGGCTGTGCCACATAGTCTTCCGGGTCAACCTCCTCAGAGAGGTTCACCTTACTGTTGATGGTGGAGAAAAATCAACCCCTTCTGGCGACGGTCAGGGAGTGGGAATTGGATTTTGCGGTCCAGGTGCCCCGGCCTCAGCAGTGCCGGTCCAGGGTGCCTGCTCTATTTGTGGCCATGATCACCCTCACATTGACGTTCTGGTCAAATCCATCCATTTGATTCCGCTGCTCCAGCAGGATCCTCTGAACATCCCTGTCAGCTCCAGTCTGAGCATCGAATCTCTTGGTGGTGGTGGCATCAATTTCATCTACGAAGATGATGGCAGGTGCATTCTCCTTGGCCAGGCGGAATACATCCCGAACCATTCGGGGACCCTCACCCAAACATTTCTATACAAAATCCCAGCCCACCACACGGATAAATGCAGCTGTCATGTGATGTGCCACAGCCTTTGCCAACACGGTCTTCCCACAGCCAGATGGGCCATACATTAGGACGCCTCGGGAAGGATCACTGCCGATCTGCTTACAGAGCTCAAAATGCATAAGTGGGAGTTCCACGGCCTCCCACACCTCCTGCTTCTGGATGTCCATGCCTCCAGTATCTGCATACATCACATCTGGCTTCTGGTCTGAGGTCAGCATCGTGATGCTGCTGTCGGCCTCAGGAGGCAGCACATCCACCAGAGCGTTGCTGTGCTTGTGGAGGGCCACGGAGGCATTGGGTTTGAGCAACTCCAGATCAATGGTGCACGCGATGCGCACATAATAGTTGGGGCCTGTAGTGGAGCCCACAATGGCCATGTTCTGATCCACAGCCTCCAGAAACTGACCAATGACTAGCCGGATGCTCTGGATTCGCTTCACTTCTTCCTGGGCATGGAGGAATTCCTTCTTCCGATTCTTTTGCTCATCCTTGATGTATTCCTCTTGGACTTCCAGGAACTCCAACTCTTGCTTTAGCTTCTTGTATCTGCTATACAGGTCCTCCAGATCCTCAGGTTCAGGCACCAGAAAAGACAGGCCAGTCTGGGGCTGGGACACAGGCAGTACTGGAATCTCGTCCTGAACCTTCTCCACCAAAATGCCTACCTCCTCCTTAGTGGCCAAGCGGGGCTCTTGGATGTATGTTTTAATATTGCTGGCTAACCATCCACCTTTGTTGAGCAGGCATTTGGATCTCTATTTGGTATTACCCCATCTTGCAGATTTTGGACAAGCTAGTACATGCTTTGAGGCCACTCGATGTTGATGTGTGATTAGGGTATCAGGCCACTCAGTGTTGGTGTATGATTAGGGTATCAGGCCACTCAGTGTCGGTGTGTGCTTGGGGTATCAGAAGTAGTCTTGCTCATCTAGGCCTAGGTATAGATTCTGACCACTGCAGCAAAGCCTCCATAGAGCTAGCAGATTCTTGATGTGAAACACATCAACAAATGTACATGCAGTCTTCAGATGTCTATAGCTTGGGGTCACGGAGTGAGGTGAGAGTTGTTACCCATGCAGGACATGTAAGACACTGCAAACTGTCCTCAATGGTGGAACTTGGGGTCCTGGGGAAAAATGTGAACTGCTGTATGCACTGTCCTCTGGTGATGGTAGCTTGGAGTCACAGAGTGGGCCACGTTCTAGCTTTGTACATCATCTTGGGAACCCAGGGGCAATTCTAAGAATAATTTCAGGACATTTGTCATAATATGCTTACTGAAATTCTTCTGCTCAAATACTGCCTTACTACGCATATCCCTTCTTTTTTTTTCCAGCTAGCACACCCTTGTCTTTTTAATTCTCAAGTTCTCACTTTTCTGAATCAAGTAAAGGCTCTTTCTAATCTACAGACTCTTTTCTAAATTAAATATTCAATGTCACTGATTTACAGCAGTCTTCAGTTTACAAGCACATAATACTATGTAAAGCTACAACTTTATTATTCATATTCACAATGTTTGATTTTCCTAAACTTTTCTGATTTAATGAACACTCCAGTTTATTGAAATCTTAACTCCTGTGAAAGAAGAGACCTTAAACAAAATTTTCAGTCTGTATGGAATGTTCAAAAATTGATCTCTGTGAAAATATGCAAAAGATTTTTGTATTGTTACTTCTACTGAAAAATTAAAATACTACAAATAAATGTATTGAAAGAGCTTTAAAATAGCATTTACCTTGAATTTATGAAGAAACCACCACCCAAAGCAGTCATGCAAAAGAGAAATAGAAGGGGGTGAGAGAAAATAAGACTTCCACATTTTAAACAACCTTTCGTGTGGATATCAAAGCAAAATATGCTACTAAGTATATTCATGTAAATTTATATTCATGTAAAAAAATAAAAAGTGAAACTAATTTTTATATATTATACTTTATTTAAACAAATATATTTAAAATATTGTCATGTCAACATGTAATTGATGAATTATTAATGAAATATTTTGCATCTTTCATACTAAATCTTTGAAAAGTATGCTATATATTTTATGCTTATAGCATCTTTCTTTGCTTTGAACATTAAATTTTCATCAGAAATATAGACTGCTGCTTTCCATACAAAACATATTTATAATTTTATTCCAAAAATAACTGACAGTCTTTTACTATCCGAATCATATGCTAGTTCTCATATTTGTATATACATTTACTAAAAAGAATTAAAGCAACATTCCATATCCTCCAAAGGCTTACCTGGCTAGTACCTAGTGAATTGATGCAGTTCAGACCAAGAACACCAAAAAAGATACATGCCACATTTTCTCTCTTTTTTCACTGAAGGTAAATACATATTTAATCATGGATATCTGATTTAATAAGCCCCTTTATTAATTTGTCTAAACATAGTGAACTCCTTAGAAAAGGATTCACCAAATACCAAAGTTAAACTATTTACCTTGGTTATTGGAAGCTATAAATTTTTTACTTAAATAGGTAACTAAAAATCAATAGATTATTTTATGTTCTTATTCACAAAAGTTTTCTACTAGGTTGTGGTTAATTTGTATAAAATGTTTTTATTTGGGGGCAGTTAAGAGCATTGGCTGCTTTTGCAGAGGACTTGGGTTCAGTTCCCAGTACCCACATGGTGGCTAACAACTGTCTGTAACTCCAGTTCCAAGTGATTCGACATCCTCTTCTAACCTTTGTGAGCACTAAAGGACATGCATGCACTAACATACATGTAGGCAATGCACTCATACACATAAAATTAAAAACAATACACAAAATATTTTTTCAAAATGTTTCATCATGACATTTTCATATGTACAATATATAAAATTATGCCTTTCACATACTCACAAATACACCTTACCTGTGTGCACCATCCCTCCCATGCTACTGTTCTCATCCTCCTCCAAACACATCTGGATTTTGTTTATAAGAGAAACCATGTAATATTTTATCTGTATTGTCTCTCAATACCTTCTCTTTTAACTCTCCATTCCCTTTAGATCTCTTCCCCCACTCAGTCACCTTTGTGTGTGTGTGTGTGTGTGTGTGTGTGTGTGTGTATATAATACATGTAAGAGAAATACATATGAAAGAAAGCCCGATTTTTTTTTAAGTTTGGCTTCATTTGCTTAAATGATGACCTCCAATTCCATTCATTTCCCTGCAAATAGCATAAACTTGTTTTTTTCTTTGTGACTGGATAAAATCCCATATAATATGATATATATATAAATATATGCAATATAATATACATAAATATTTATATAATATTCATCCAGCCATTGATTGGCATCTAGGGAGGTCCCATGTCTTACATATATTAGATAGTAAAGTAATAAACACGTACACTGACTATCTCTGTGGTAATGTGACATTCCTTTGGGAACATACTCAGGAATGACATGGCTGGATGTGGGTAAGTTAGATCTTCTTCGAAATGGACTTATCACTGGAGAAGCTACATACTTAGAAGGAGGAGCTAAGGCAAAGCAGAGCTGCCGAAGCGAATTTCCCCCACAATGCTGGGGTTCACATGATGCTGATCTTCCCACAGGAACACAGGGAGCTCTGGAAGTCAGGGAGGCAGGGGCATATAGAAGCCCACCATGCAAGACTAGGTTCTCTCTCTTGCCATCCCACCTTCATGGGTGAAGTGCACAGGATTTATGCCAGGATTTATGTTGAACAGAAGGAACCAGGTGTGCAGCTCTGCTAGAGGGAGTGATGCTTTCTGCCATCACTTCGTAGGCATGCCCCATAAATTCTCTAGTCTAAGATTGGAAAGTTCTCTCCTTGCTTTACCTTAGTAACCAGGGAACTGAAAAATGGCAGAGGTGGGCGGGAGCAGGTCGCTGCTTGCATGGGTATGTACCGTTGGCACCCCACCCCTGTACGAAAATTCTTTGCAACGCTCGATTACTTGGCAGTTCTCTTTTTGGATCTTTGAGAAACCACCAAACTGGTTTCTCACCAAGAATGGATACAAGTTCCTATTCCCCATATCCTTGACTACATCTGCTGTAACTTATGACAGCCATTCAGACTGAGATACAACAAAATCTCTGTTTTAATTTGCATTTCCTCATTGACTAATTGAACGTATGTTCAAATATTTATTGGTCATTTATATTTCTTCTTTTGTATGTGCTCAATTCAAATTCACTTGCTTGTTTATTGATTGAATGATTTGGAGGGTTTGTGTTTAATTTTCAGGGCTATTTATAGATTTTAGACATTAATCCCTTTCAGATTTTTGACCATTCTTATAAACTGCCTCTTCACTGTGATGATTACTTTCTTGATGAAAAATATAAAAATAAATTCTTGTTTTTCAAATACAAGTCAACCAAAAGGACATCATGAAACTTTTATGCCAAGACAATAATTTACCATGTAGGCCATTGGCTATTGTTGAGAGGGAACTGAAAGATAATGTATGAAATGCACAGATCATCAATAAAAAATTTAAAAAGAAAAAAAAAGGGCATTAAACATACTTCAATGGTAATATCTTTGACTTAAATGTAGCATTTCTGCAATATAGAGAACATAGATAATGTACATAAGCATGGAAAGTAGAAATTGTAGTAAAAAGGTACTAATGTTGTTTTCCCAGTAATTATTCTAACTTTATTCTACCCCTGATAATCAATGGGCGCTGAATTACCTACTTTCCTACACTCGTGGTTTGTTGTTCTTTTTTTGAGATAGTGTGTCCCTGCACCCCCAGTTGGCCTGGAACTCACCATGTAGACCAAGCAGGCTTAGATCTCAGAGAGATCTGCATACCTCTGCCTCTAGAGTTCTGGGATTAAAGGCATGAACTAGTGTGCTGGGCCACTTCATTAATTAATTAATTAATTTAATCATTGGCTTCACTATCAGGATACAAGGCAAAAATGTCCTAGATACATAGTCGTGTGGGGAAGGGCTCTCATAAGTCATTTCAGGGTAAGAATAGCAAGCTACACTACCTAAGCTGGTAAGAGAACAGCAGGAATCACCCCTGCTGTCATCCAGTGGCGCTAGCATGGCAGGCCTTGGAGATGTTGGCACAATAGAGCAATCTCTTCTGATAGACTTGGGTTAGAAGTCACCTGTCTATCTTACCAAATTTAATGCTCAAAGAATCAAATTTTGCAAAGCATCTCATTGTTTTAACTAAAAACCTGCTTCATTAAATCCCAGTCTCATAACAGAATAAAAATAAATGTTTATATACCTCAAAGTTATGGGCTCTTAAAATAAAGAGATAAATTTGCTTAGCATCCAAATGTCTAGGCAATTGTGATAGTTCACTTTGAATCCTGAGAACTTGCAACCCTAGGGAAAAAATTGAAACATTGTTTATCAGAAACTATTTCTCATTCTTCTCAATATTCTATGACTACACAATATTCTTAAGATAGACAAATATTTATCACTTAGCCAAAATATTTATGCTATTTCATGTTACCACATTAAGGAAAAATTATGTCCCTAAGAAAAATTTTCACATATTTTCCTTCTATGAAATTAAAGGCCTTTGTGGGGAATACTCATCCACTGAGTAGGAATGTAAACTTGTTCAACCACTATGGAAAGCAGTGTGGAGAACCCTTAAAAGACTCAAATGAGCCTACCATCTGACCCAGCCATACCACTTCTGGGTATATATCCATCAGACTCTTCCTACTGCAGAGATACATGTAAAACCATGTTTATTGCAGCTCTCTTCACAATAGCAAAGAGCTGGAACCAATCCAAGTGCCCCTCAACCAACAAGTGGATAGAGAAAATGTGGTATATCTACACAATGGAGTTCTATGCAGCGGTAAAGAAAGATGACATCACGAAATTTGCAGGTAAATGGATGGAACTGGAAGATTTTATGCTAAGTGAAGTAACACAGTCCCAGAAAAACAAAAGATGAATGGTATCCCTCATCTAGTTGTAAGGCAAACTGAGCAACATTAATATATTCCTCATGATCTGAAAACAACTGTGCTCTTATATTGTGAATCCCTACACAGGTTCTAGATCTAACCTACCATTTATTTTCAGACCTTGGATTTTTGGTATATGATGGAGGGTATATATGCATCTTTTACAGTAATATAAAATTAAAATGGAAAAATGTGAATCAAGAAATATGATATGGAAATAACATATAGTTTGTTTTCAAAAGATACAGTTTTAAAATAGATGCAATATATCAGGCGACTGTAACTTAGCCTTTCTGGGTGCTTAACGACATTACTTAATGCCCATACCAATTTGGCAGAGGGACCTAAGGCATAACTTTGTTCCTTGCCCTCAGAGGTCAACCAAGTCATAGGGGACTATGAATGGGGGCATCTCTTGAAATGTCCTGCAAATGTGGGTCACCAGTCTTCCTGTTCAGGGAGGTCTTGGAGATCCACTAATGGGACTTCAGCCAGTGTCCAGTCTATAAAGAGGAAAGTCTGCTCATGCTTCAGAAAAGGAAGCCTGGTCTAGCAAGACCTGATTTTGTCCTCGAGTGGATGGAACTGGTAACTGAAAAGCTGAAAGGAGCCAGGGGCTCCCACCCTCCCCCTGAAAAAAACCCCGAGAGACCCCTGAGGACCAGATCCTCAACTGACCTCAAGAAAACAAAAACCTTGGTTAATCTGGGCTAACTGTGTGGCCTTAAGCATCCAAAAAGGAAAGTAAAACCAGAAATAAATAATCAGTAAGACCAGAGAACTTGTACTTCAGATATAAAACTTAAGATCTTAGTAAAAAGACAAAAAGTAAAAAGAGAGATAACTGTTGTTTGACTTGTGTTCAATTCTTACTGGCAAGTGCATCTACTCTGTGGCTGCCACTGTTTTTGCCACTCTTCAAAGACATAAGACACAGCTTTTTTAACCTTCTAAGATGGAATGAAGACTCATGTCTCTCCAAGAATCCTCCAAACCTTCAATGCCAGATGGGGACTACTGAGATAGTAGTCCACCCAGCTTGTGGACTAAGCAGCTAAGAGGATTTCAGCCTTGTCAGAGTACAGACTGCCATTGTTGGATGACTAGAGCTGTATCATGAGGGCCAGTACAGGGGATCAAGACAGGACACGTGCTTACTGGACTTCATTTGGCGGACCATGGGAGGGAAAG
This sequence comes from Rhizomys pruinosus, assembly GCA_009823505.1. NCBI lineage: Eukaryota > Metazoa > Chordata > Mammalia > Rodentia > Spalacidae > Rhizomys > Rhizomys pruinosus. Next base: position 925,116 of record VZQC01013520.1, read on the forward strand.
ACCCCAGTGTGGAACACACAGGCAGGACTGATGTTTCTTTGGGCTTGCCAAGGAGGAACCTTTGAGCACTTCCTTAAGGAAAACATGACAATATAGACTGGACTCCTGTTTTATCAACATGCTTGTGCATATAAGCTTCTCCAACTGGACTATGGGAACCTTGGGTTGTTCAAAATTTGGACATAGATACTTGCAAATTGGTTTTACATGAATATTACTTACATTCATTGCTTATGCTTAATAATTTGGCTCACTTCAAAAAAAAATGCACCATTACCTAATTATATGGCAAACTGAGCAACGTCAATGTTATCTGAAAACAACTGTGCTATTATATTGTGGAATCCCTTAAAAAATAAACAAATAAAGGAAAAAAAGAAGAAAAAAAAGAAAACAAGACATCTTTTAGGAAAGAAATCCTCCAATTCATGTGATATGTGTATGTATGTATATATTTATGCAGGTATTTGTATATGTATAACTATGTATATATACTGAAGCAATACAAGTTAGAGAGAACAACAACAACAAAAGAACTGGAAAAAACTCTGGGAAGACTCAGAAACAGTTGTGAGACATATGGCAGAGTGCAGGGACTCAGGTGAGGTGGGGGGCATGGAAAGGGAAGTGACTCTAAATTCGTTTGAGAAATGATATATGATTTATGGAAAAAGTTTAATAAACAATAAAAAAAGAATGTAGGAATACTAGGAAAAAAAGATTGATGGCAATGCTATTTATAAAATATAAAAAATTAAATAAAAATGATGTGTGAAAAAATATAAATAAAAATAGACCGGAAAAAAAATAAAAGCCTTTGGATACCCACAAGCCAAATCACAAAACAAATCAAAATCATATTTATAAGCTTATTTTGGCATTCACTCAAATGATCAAGAATTTAAATAGACTGTATGTAAAGAAGTAAGAACTAGGGAGAAGCAGAAAGCTTCAGACTTGCCCCAGCCCTGTTTCTAGGACACTGATCTGTAGAAACATCTATATCTGTATTACTACAATGATTCCTTGGGCCAAACATAATAATATTTCTGATATATAGTCTGGTAGAACAAAAATTGAAATACCTTTATATTCTTCTCTGTCTCCATTTCATCTGAAAGCTGGAAAAATGTAAATAATTAAAATGATAAGGGACTTTTAAATGTTAAAATACTGACAAAGGAATCCAATGAAATATTAACAATAATTAATAAAGCTTAGGTTCACATAATTCATCTACTGGTAATGGGAATAGATCCTGAAAAGATTTTTTACAAAATTAAGTTAGAATTTAAAACTTTTTCAAATAAAAAATTAGTGAATATATAATTATCAGTATTCCAGTGTTCCCACAATCTAAAACAGGTTATTTTTCACAGTTGAGACTGTGATTCAGAACTATAGTTTTAAATAAAGCATATATAACAAAATAGAAACTTTTACTAAACCTTTTTACTATCATCTCTAGTTCTACTATAGACCTCTTCTTTGAGTCAATAATTATGATTTTGGTTTTATATCCCCTTCCATTCCACTTTTACACACACATACACTCATAGGTGTATTTTCAAAGTTAATGAACTGGGAGTGATGGCACAAACTTTAATCCTAGGACCCAGGAGGCAGCAGCAGGCAAATATCTGTGAGATCAAGGTCTTGTCTAAATAGTCAGGTGGGGCTACGTCGAAACCCTGTCTCAAACAAACAAACAAACAAACAAACAAACAAAAATTTAATGAAAGATACTGGGGGCCATGTCTTCCACAGCAGAGAGTAGCTACCATGTGGGACTCTGGAGGCCATGACAAAGGATTGGACTAGCTCTCAGACACAGTGCTGTGGAGGAAACTCTAGACCAAGAGAACATAATGGATTGCTGACAGCTCAGCCTGCAAGGTAACCAGGCTCAAATCACTGCCCCATGATTCTTGATGGGGACACAGAAGACCAGAACCAATACCTGGACAACACAGACTTGGATTTCTGCAGCATGACTGGCCTGCTCACAGGGAGGTGAGGTGCTTTTCTACAGTGGCATGGTCAGAGGAAACAACCAGAAGCTTCTATGTACTTCACTTCTTGTGGAGCCTGGCAGCCACAGAAGAAAGAAGAAAGGAAGTAGAAAGATTTTTCTAAATATAACACCCAAATAGCTTGCGTGACCTATCTGGGGGCTCCATGGAAGACCTTCAAATAAGGTTAATTGTACTGGATATAGAAACACGCTAAGGGGATCACCAAGATGAGGAACATCTTTGAGACATAAGTTGATAAGAAGATGAAGATGATAAGAAGACGAAGGTACTGAGATTTGAGCTTGACTTTTGGAGAAAGACAAAGATCTAGGAAGTGGAGGGGAGGAAGAATGGCTAGATCAATATATGACCCCAGAGTCATGAGGAAGCCTTAACTGATATCAAGGATGACATCACCCTCAATACTGTGACACTCATCAACACCCTCAGGGTACCAATGTGGACTGAGAACAAAGCCCAGAGAAGGCAGACCCCATCCTTGATCTCACCAGATCAAATACTCCTTTCTATAAGGATAATGGAAAATCCTCCCAGCCCCCCTAAGAAAGAAATCAAATATTCATAATATTCAATAACTTATTTTTTAAACTCAATATTGGATTTGTGCATATGTGTGTGTGTTGTGCATGATCAAGTGTATGCATGTGCACTAAGAGTAAGAGATGAACACTGGTTGTCTTCCTTAGGTCCTTTCCATCTTATTTTTGAGACTGAACCTGAATCTCACAGATTTAGGTAGACTGGCTGGCCAGCTAGGTCAAAGTGTTACCACGTCAGCCTCCTCAGCACTGAGACTACACACACTCTGGTGCCAGGAGTCCAAATGCAGGTCCTGCTGCTTCCACGGAGAGCACTTTAGTGACCAAGTCATCTCCCTAGCCCTGTATTAAGATTTGACAATCTACTAGAGTTGATATTTATGGAATTAGTTAACTTTTGTATATTTCCACCAACCCAAGCATTCCCCTATACATAAAATCATAAATCAATGAAACTTCGCAGATATTTGCCAAACATCCATAGACTAAAAGATACCCTATTTTACTAGTCATTTTAGAATAGGGGAGGTCAAAAGCTAAGTAGTTCATTTGTTTTTGTCTTTTTAATTTTTTTTATATTTTATTTATTTATTTATGTATATGAATGTATTGTCCACATGTAGGTCTGTGCACCCGTGTCGTGCAATGCTGTGAAGTTCAGAAGAGGGTCACAGATTCCCCTGGAACTGGAGTTCTTCTGGAATTGGAGTTACAGACGGTTCTCAGCCGCCATGTGGGTTCTGGGGATCGAACCTGGGTCCTCTGTAAGAGCAGTCGGCACTCTTAACCACTAGGACATCTCTCCAGCCCCGTACTTCATTTGTTGATGTTAGTATAAATTTGATATAATCACTACCGGTAGTATGGGAAATATGATGATGTCTTACCAAATATATATGAAAATATAAATAAAACAAAGAACATGAAATTCAGTCATGCATTAAAAAATGTAGCCTTAATTTCCAACATATATACACAAACTTTAGATAAAATCAAATTGACAATATATTTTTTGTTTTTTTATTTTTTTTAATTTATTTTTTTTTTATGTATATTGAGTATACTGTCTGCATGTAGGTTGGTGCACCCATGTCGTGCAATGCCACGGAGGTCAGAAGAGGGAGTTAAATACGGTTCTTAGCCACCATGTGGGTGGTGGGAATGGAACTCAGTCCTCTGCAAGAGCAGTCGGTGCTCTTAACTGCTGAGCCATCTCTCCATCCCCAACAATATATTTTTAAAGTATATGATGAGATTCAACTTCTGAGAATCTGGCAATGTGATCTGTGACATTCACAGACTGAAGGATTACAGCATCTTCTACTCTCACTCAGTGGCCTCATTCCCATTTAAGACCACTGAGACATATTCACAATCTGAGCACAGTGATATAGGTATCTCTGTACATCTTTATCCATGTATTTCTGTATATTTTGAGATAACTAGTATTATGTAGCAGTATCCTTCATACTGAAACATTTCCATTCCCAGGGAGGGTTCTTAAAACTCTAAAAGTTCCAAACTGAAACATTTGTTAGAGAGAGGCTTAGTAAGAATCAGGAAGTAAATAATTCAAAAGTCTCAAGAAGTCCCTGAAACTTATACAAGAGCCAGACTTACAAATCTCCTTCTCAAGGAGATTTCAGACCTCAGAAATGCCTGCAAATTGTGAGGAGAACTCCAGAGTCCTCACTTGGACTGGGGTGAGCTTTTCAGAGAGCCAGCTTCCTTAGAGTTATCCATGCTCCTGTTGGAAATCCTTTATTCACACTCTTATAGTACCCATGATAAGCTAATTGGTTAAAGTTGGACTTTGGTCGAATCTATATGTTGGTTCTCTATATGGGGAAGTACAGGCTTGTTCATGCCTCCCCAGGAAAAGTGTCACACAACAGTTAGTAATGAAAATAAATTATTGCTGGGCCTAGTGGCATAGGCCTTTAATCCCAGCACTCTTGAGGCAGAGACAGGCAGATCTCTATGAGATGGAGGCCAGCAAGTTCCAGGACAGCTGGGCCTACACGGAGACCCTGTCTCAAAAAGACCAAAGAGAAACAAAAGAAAAAGAAAAGAAAAGAAATTATTGATGTAAAAATATATCTAAATATTCAAGCTCATATTTAAAGGCAACATAATAATATCTCCATTACTGGAAGAGACAGAATGAGAAACACTTAATATTACTGAATAATATCCACACACCAAAGTAACCTTTCCATAAACCAACAGTAACCTTTTGAATAACAATAGATAAACAGTCTCACTGACATTATTAATGAAAGTTTAGGATACCTAGGAAAAATGTAACAATAAAAATGTATAGACAGGCTTAAATAAGATACTTACATTTTATGTCTTTATATAAAAAGAAATACCAAATGTATTAAGAATTAAATTTATTCCGGGTGTCATGGCGCATGCCTTTAATCCTAGCACTTGGGAGGCAGAGGCAGGTGGATCTCTGTGAGTTCAAGCCAGTCTGGTCTACATAGTGAGTTCCAGGACAACTGTAGCTATAGGGAGACCTTGTCTCAAAAAGACCAAAAAAAAAAAAAAAGAATTAAACTTCTTAGACTATAAGCTAATACAAAAGAACACATTTAAGGACAGCTATGATGCTGTCATAAAGAAAGCTTTCTAAAATGCCCTGTCACTGAAAGGAGAAAGTTTTAGTGTTAGCATTATGCAGTGTTAGGATGCATTGTTGAAAAGGAATAAGTAGATGTAATTTTCATTCATAATTTTAATCAATATCTCAGAGAAATTTGAAAACTGAAAAAGGACACAAAAAGACATTAAATATCTAAATGCTGATGGTCGATAATGACCCTTACACTACTAAGTATATTAGAAGTTACTAAATAAGCAAAGGAAAGGATATGTACACATTAAAATTAATCTTCAGATAACTTGTCATGAGATGATGATGGCAATGTTCTAATGCTTAGTGTGAAAAAATGAGCTCCTGATCTTTACACCTAAACATAATGGAACATAATGGAACAGGCAGTAGAGAGAATACTGATACATCTCTCAGCTCTCAGCATCAAAGCTTCTTCATGCAACAGAAGACAATCAACACAGAAGGCCAAAGAGTGGAGAACAAGACTGCAGAGTGCCCGTCTCTGGACAGGTCTCCTGTATTAAACCTCACCACCCAGGGCTCAGAGACTGTGGGAAAACTTAGTTAAGATGGGTAGCATTCTAAACCAATGAGGCCTCTCTGGCCACACCCATGGGGTGGGGTGTAGTGATGAAAAGGTTTAGGATTTGGCCCTGAGAATTGAGACATGCTGGATATTTAACGAGACATCTTGAAATAAAATCTCTCTCTGCATTTGGACCTCAACATGCGACCACGTGGTGTGCTTTCCTGCACATGTTTTCCAAGTGGATCATCCTGGGATTAAATGGGCCCCCCCCACAAATCTCAGTGGGACCCCAACAAATGGTGCCCAATGTGGGGCAGGAGAAAATCTTAACTTAGCTATGCAAACCTCTAAATCTTGCCTTTTTCTTCTCTTTCTCCTCTCTCTCCTGATATCTGTCTATTGCGGTGGAGCCTTCTCTCCTGCTGGTTTCAGTGGATGGGAGGGTGATCTGGGAATGTGTGGCTTTGTACACGTGGAGGAAAGTGGCCTGACTCTGATTTGGCTCAGAGGGGGCACCCAATTCCTTCCAGGAATATGCCTCCTGGCATGGTCACTCCTGAAAGACGATAAAAGCCAGTGACCTCAAGGCTGAGTTTAATATCAAGGTTCAGTAGACATGCTTGGCCTTGGAAACATTTTTCATATTCCACAGGTCTGAAAAACTTTCTGGTTTTTAATTCCACCCTCCAAAGAAAGACTTCATTTCCTACTGTGAGGAACCATTCCTTAAGTTCAATTCCAAATTTAATTTGTTCATATGTAAATTTTCTCCAGGTAGCTCTCCTAGACCTGAGCCCACTTCTTTCTGATGCAAATTAAGGCCTTTCACGGGAACCACCCTACCAAGAGCAATTTTTTCCAGATAATTTTAAACCTTGGCCACTTGATACCTTTTTCTTAAATTTTGCCTTTTTTTTTGCTCTCTTGTCTTCTTGTGGGTTTTTTCTAAATCTAACTCTTCTTACCTAAACCTGCCAGCTATTTGTAGATCTAAAATTGGGATTCAGCTAGCTGTATCACTTCAGTAATTCAAATCCATTTCAGCATGCTTAACTTAAAAAGTAATATTTTTATTTAACCCCCAATATCTTTTGAGTAAATATATGTGTACAATTAAAATTAATTGGTTGATTTAATTTTATCTTGATCTTTTTAAAATGTGTTTCATCTCAAAGATTTTTTTCTCACAGAATTCTTAATCACAGGTGGATTGAGCTCTGACACCATCAATCTCCCTGCTGTGCATGTGTACCAGCTACTGGACTGAGCACATGGTATCTAAATCATGCCCTTTACATTTTGATTTTAGGTAGCATTCTTTTGATTTCAGCATTTTGGAAACAAAATAGATGGATTTCTAGGAGAGTTTACAGGCCCTGGAGTTCTAACAAAACAAACTTGCTCCAATAAATTGTCTTTTTTTTAAGGACCATTGATAAAAGTCTCTTTAACAACATGAATTGATATTTTGGTTCAATTTAAATGAGAAATTTTTTGAATAAAACTGTTTTATGTTTCTTTAAGCCCATCTTCAAGCTGTGTGTATGTGTGAGTGAATGCAAGTTCCTGCTTTTAATTCATTATAATCCCACAGGTATAAATCTAATTAGGAGCTGACTACAAACAAAGATAGATTCAATTCATAAAAAATGTTTGTTTTATACCCCTTAGTGTTAACAATTTTTAATTGGGTTTATAGTATGCATATTATTCAGTTTAATGATAAACTGTTGTTGATTATTGTTAGTAATTGTTAATAGTTATAGTTATTGTTATTAAATATAATTATTAATAATAATTGATAAAATTCAGTCTAATGATAAATTGTTCATTGTTGTTGACTATTATTATTGACAATTCTTATTCATAATAATTATTGATTGTTGTGACTAATAATGGTTAATAATTATTGATAATTAATAATAATTGT
>VZQC01013520.1:941071-1018516 GCA_009823505.1 Rhizomys pruinosus
TACAATAAAATGCACTACAATGGTTCGTTATATATCTTACATTCAATAAAATGCACTACAATGAATGGCCCAGTTATATATCCTAGACTTTAATCTCTAATCATTGGAACCAATGCCATTGGCTACAAAGGTTCTGCCACCAAATCAGGAGTAAGACCTGAGAAGAAGTCATAGAACTCATCTTGACTCTACTGGGTCCAAGATGTTAGCCCAAGAGAAAGCATTTGGCTCAAGCCAGCTCCACAGGTCAACCTAAGACTGAGACTTTTGGCTTCAGATGAATCTAGAAATTAGCACGGACTGGAGGTTTTGGCTCTAGCTGGTCACACTGGTGGCCACATCACTGGCCTTGATCTTTGACTCTACCTGTTGTTCCACTGTCACCCACCCAAGACCTGATCACCTCAGCCTCCTGACTGCTCAAGAATCAATACATGTTTCACTGGTCTCTATACCTAAACTTCACACACATACAGCTCTGAAATTTTAGGTACTCAAGATATAATTTTTTGAAATAACTGTGAGGGAATATAGGAATAGAGATTGGAGCATACCTATTAGTTAGATACATAGACATATGCACAGAGACACAGATACACACACACACACACACACACACACACACACAAATACACCCCAGAACTATTACTTTGTTCACATAAAAATAAGTCTTACTTGTCTTGGAAATCATTCTGAAACAATCCAATAATTGGGAGCTCTGAGCATTCAAAAGATATATACATTCATTTAATCTTGAGTCAATGGCAATGACTTCTTTAAATATTTGAGGAACATTGTCCCATAGATTAGAATAAACTGAAGAAAATGTCATGTCTTCTTGTACTTTTTTCAAGCATTCATCCAATAAATCCTGATCTCTAAAATCAAAATCCCTGGGCCAATACTCCTACAAAAATATGAAGATACATTTCAAATCATTTTTAATAAATTTAAATAATAGAGCTTAAAGCCAATGAGCCAAATTTGAAATCTTATTCTAAAACATGTTTTTATTAAAATTTAAAAAATTTTTTTGAAATAGAAAAAACTTCAGGAAAGTTACAAGTGTTTTGCAAAGACATTTTTTTCTGAATCATTAAGGATATGTTATTGTCCTGATGGACAATATCCTTGAATAATTTAGTCTATATTTCTGAAAACAAAAGCATTCTCCTACATAATAATAATATCACATAAAATCAGAATATTAATACATTTTCCCTGTCAAAACTTAAACTCTACTGAAGTTTCATTAATTGATCTAGTGATTCCTTTTATAGGAAAAGAATCAAATCACACAAACACAGGATTCACTTCTCAGTTTTATTCTTTCCAGGACAAATAATTCCTCAGTATTTGGCTGTAGAAAGCAGAAAACTTTGAGGCACAGAAGATGGCTTTTTGCTTTTATTGTTTCAATTTCACATGTAACAGACAAAACTGTACATATTTAAGGTAAAACATGTTTTAACATCTGTGTATTCTGTGAGATAAGCAACAAACTATAAAGCTAATAACATGGCCGTTACCTCACTCAGGCCTTGCTTTGTTTTTATGGTGATATCTGTTTTCCTAACAATTTTCAAATATAATACATTTGTACCCAGATATTCCCAGTACAAGTTCATCCACTGGAGTGTAGTCAACTTATCTAAGAGTCCCTCCCTTAAAGAAGCTCTACTTGCCTTCAGTAACCAGTTGCTACTAGTTTCCTGGCTAGGGTTGGGCCCTGCTGCCCATTTCCCTAGTTCTGTGCAGAGTTTTTGTCTAATTGAGTCTGCATGGGTCTTGTCCATGCTGTCACCATTGTTGCAAGTTCATATGAGCAAGTTCCCAGAAGCCTGGAATACCGTTTCCTTATGTTTATGCACCAACCCTAGTTCTTACAATCTTTCTGCCTCTCTCTGCAATGGTCTCTGAGCCATGGGTAGGTGAGGTTTATTAGAAGAGTCCTAGCCAGGGACCCATATCTATTGAAATTATATAATTTTATTTCTCATTAGTAAAATGCATCTTACCACATGTATTTATTTACATATGTTGAAACCCCCTGTTATCACATGGATCAATCCTACTTTATTATGATCTATGTTTTTTTTTAAAGGAGTGTTTGCTTGCTTTTTTCTTTTTTTCTTTTTGTCTTTTCGAGTCAGTGTCTCCCTTTAGTCCCATCTGGCCTGGAGCTCACTCTGTAGACCAGGCTGGCCTTGAACTCATAGAGACCCACCTGCCTCTGCCTCCCAAGTGCTGGGCTTAAAGGTGTGCACAACAATGCCCAGCTGATCTATGATCTTTTTAATGCACTGTTGAGTTCAGTTTCCTAGAATTTCTCATATGTATCATAAGAGATTTAGTATACAGATCCTTGTCTGAGTTCAATATCTGTGTAATGGTGGCTGCTTCAAATGACTTTTAAGCGCTCTGTTCTCCAGTCTTTTGTAAGAGTTTAAAAGGAATCGGTATTGATTGTTTTTAATATGGTGAATATTTAATCATATTTAATAGGATAGGGTTCACCAGTGGGTTTTTCTTTGATGAGAGATTTTTTATGCTGATTAAACATTTTTACTCATCATTGGTCTGTTCAAACTTTTCTTCATGATTTAGTTACGGTAGCTTCTACATTCCTAGGAATTCATCCTTTTCTGCTAAGGTTCTCCTAATCGTGGCTGTACTTTTTTACAGTTGTCTCCTACAGTCCTTTGTATTCTTATAGTACCGACTATAATGATTCCTCTTTTAATTTTACTGATATTATTTTATGTTCTCTTTTTCACTTGTATTTACTCTAATTTCATTGTTTCTTTCCTTTTACTAACACTGAGATTGCTTTATTCTTTTTCTTGTTCCTTGAATCATAAAGTTAGGTTATTTTTTCTTAATGTAGGCAGTTGCCACTATATAAACTTTTTACATGCAGTTTTGATGCATCCCATTGTTACATTATGTTCTCATTTCCATTTGTATTAGGATTTTTTTATTTCCTTTGATCCATTGATGGCTCAGGAGTCTGTTATTTAGCATCCATATATTTGTGAATTCTTCAATATTCTCCAATAACTTCTGTGATTCATTTGTGTTTTTATCCCATTGTGGTTGGAAAAGATATTAGATACTAAGAATCTCAACCTTGGATTTAAGGCTTACTTTATATTCCAACCTACATTCTGTCCTGGAGAGTGTTCCGTGTGCTTTGAAGAATGTAAATTCTATTTAGATAGAATGTTCCCCATGTTGTTATTAGGCTCATTATTCTATAACATTGTTCAAATTCTTTGCTTCCTTCTCTTTTATTATAATTAAACTTTTTTTTTTTTTTTTTTTTTTTGGTTCTTTTCAGACAGGGTCTCCCTGTAGCCCCAGCTGTCCTGAACTCACATCGTAGACCAGGCTGGCCTTGAACTCACAAAGATCCACCTGCCTCTGCTTCCCGAGTGCTAGGATTAAAAGCATGTGCCACCGCCAGCTTATTATTCTTAAAAAAATTTCACACATGTATATAATGAAATGTGATCATATCCACCCCCATTTCCCTGCTGCAACTCTGCCCACATTCCCCTCTCAGTTTCATGTCTTCTTATTTTTTAAAAAATAACCCATTAGGTCCAATTAGTGCTGCCAATGTGTGCTTCAGTGTGGAGCTGTCCACTGCAGCATGGGAACAGTGGGGACACTGTCAAAGTGAATGATTCTCCTTCCTCCAACTGTCATAAACTGTCAGTAGACCCTCAGTAAGGGGTGGGCACTGGAGAGCACATCTCCCATCTGCTTAGATTTTGACTGGCTTGATCTTGTCTGAGTCCAGAAGACAGAGTTTCACAGCGTGCCTCTCCATTCTCTGCTTCTTACCTTCTTTCTATCTTGTCTTGTGGAAGGTTCCCTGAGTCTTAGATGTGGTGGGGGTTGATAAAGATGTCCTATTTAGGGACTCAGTCTCTTATTCTCAGAGCTTTGACCAATTATGCATCTCTCCATTAACTATAGCCCAGGTCTATGGCTGCAAATATAATATTTAGAAGGCAATTTGATAACATGACCATTGAGCAAAATAACAATAATTTCTACTCTAGGGCCTATGACCTTCCAAATAATGTCTTTTGACCAGGATTACAGTACCAGGCATGAAATCTGATCCTGTGGCCCAGGCCTCAAGTAGTCAGAAAGCAGCTAGCCATATTTGTCATGTCACTATTGTACCAGTCGGCACCTCTTGCATGGCAGGTTGGTATTGTAGCTTGCTGAGTAACATCACTGATGGCATTTCTCTTCCAGAAGTGCTTATATCACCTTCCAGTACTACAGAAGCTAGACAGCAAGGAGGAATTTTCCCAATTTAAGATTTCTTTCTCTACACCATGCAGATGAATTCTGTAGGATCTTCAGCAGTGGTTTCTTACTGTGCACCTATGGTAGATGCCCAAGAGGAATGTTAATAGCCTTCCATCTTTTGGACCAATAACTTGTAGAGAGGTCTTATACCATGATTTTATTTAATAATCTATATCTTCTTAGAGTGGCACTGTCCACCCATGCATGGTAATATAGTCCAACTTTAAAAAGTTATATATTTAGAAACATGCTTACTGACTAATAGGCTTCCATGGGTTTTTTTCATACATTCTTTTTTCTGGTTAGTCCACAAACTGCCCCCTCCTCTACCCCATCCCACCAGCCCATCCCTGCTTAAACGTTCAACACCCAGTATGCCACCTCTTCTTTCATATCACATATATTCTACAATCCTTCAACCATATATATTTTTAATTAGGCCATGAGACAGTTGGCTTCCATACAACTTCTCATTTAGGCTTCCTTTGGGTTACACCCCCATGCTCCCCAAACTCTCACACCCCTCTCTACTTCAGCATTTTTACTGGTATTCTACCTCTATGCTTTCATTTTACCTGTAGTCTACAATCCCTCTATGCTTTCATTTTACCTGTAGTCTACAATCCCTCTATGCTTTCATTTTACCTGTAGTCTACAATCCCTCTCACTGAACATGTCTCACCCCATGTCTGGCTTCACTTGTGCCCCAAGTTAAACAGACAAAAGATCTGAAGCTATGATCCACATATGACACTATGAAGCCACTATCTTTCTGGGCCTGAATTATCTCACTCAGGATATTATTTGCACCCTTTTACCTGCAAAGTTCAAGAGTTTTATAGTTAAATGTGTATTCATCCCACACTATTATTATTATCCATTTATCAGTGGATGGATATCTAATTTAATTCCATTTCCAAGCTATTGGCAATGACATGGAACTCCTTTGTGTATGCCCAGGGATTGCTGCACTAGTTTACACTACCACCATCAATGATAAGAGTTCCCTTTTTCCCAAGCCCATACCAGTGGACTGACATTCCTGAGGCCATTTTCAATAGGGTGAGATGAAAACTTAGTTTTAATCTACATTTCTCAAATGACTAAGAATGTAGAGTGACTTTTAAAGTGTTTCATAGCCACTTATATATTTTTTTATGTTGAGAATTTTCTGTTCAGTTCCATGGCTCATTTTTTTAATTAAATTGTTTTCTTGGTGTTTAGTTTTCTGAGTTCTTTATATATTTTAGACTCTAATATTCTAGCAGATGAATAGCTGGCAAACATTTTCTCCCATTTTGTGGGCTGCCTATGCATTTGCTTCACAGCATCCTTTACTGTCCCGACGCTTTTTAGTTTCATGATAAACTTATTTCCTGGTCTTATTTTCTGTGCTACCAAATGTTATTCAGAAAGTTCTTATCTGTGCCTATAAGGAAGTGTACTCCATAATTTTTCCTCTAGCAGGATTATTCATGTTACCAAGTCTTATACTGAGGTCCTCACCCCATTGGTAGTTGCATTTTATTTAGGGTGAGAGGTAAGGGTCTACTTTTATTTTTCTACATGTTGAAATCCATGTTTCCCAGTGCCATTTTTTAAAGATGTTGTCTTTTCGCCAGTATCTATTTTTGGGGTCTTTGTTACAGATAATTATATCAGGTGCCTGTGACTCTGTGAATTACATCTGGAACCTCTATACTGTTCCACTGATCTGTCTGTGTGTTAAAGATAACTATATCAGGTGCCTGTGACTCCATGAATTACATCTGGAACCTCTATACTGTTCCACTGATCTGTTTGTGTGTTAAAGATAACTATTTCAGGTGCCTGTGACTCTGTGAATTACATCTGGAACCTCTGTAGTATTCCATTGATCTGTTTGTATGTTAAAGATAACTATATCAGGTGCCTGTGATTCTGTGAATTATATCTGGAACCTCTGTACTGTTCCACTGATCTGTTTGTGTGTTTGTACCATTCTTGTGGTATTTTTATTTCATGGCTCTGTAGAATCATTTGAAATCAGGTATGGTGATACCTACTACACATGATTACTATGGCTGTTCTGGGTCTTTTGTGTCTCCATATACATTTTGAATTGTTTTTTTTTTTTTTTCTATATCCATGAAATTTTCCTCGGCATTTTAACTGGGATCCTATTGAATCTGTGGATTGCTTTTGGTAGAATGACCATTTTTACAAGATTAATTTTTCATATTCATGAGCATGGGATGCCTTTTCATTCTTTAGTGTGCTGTTCAGTTTCCTCAGGGAGGGGGACTTAGGGGCCCACAAGAGCTTTGGGAAGTATCTGAGGTGGTCCAAGGGCATTTGGATCCTGAGGAGGGCCTCAGGAGACAACGGGGAAAGCCCCAGTGTTGGCTGAACCTTTCTCTGAATCCAGGTCGAGACCCTGATGCCTGGCTCTGCGGAATCAGTCGGTGGATTACGGGTGGTGTACAGTGGTTCTGTGAGTACACCTCTCCCTACTTGGATCTCTGGCTGCACTACAGTGGAGGCGTTGTGACCCTCCATCCACAGGACCGGGAGTGTTTGGGCCTTCAGGGTTCGTATTCCACAGCCCTGGGGGGAGGGGGGTTTGTCAGGCCAGCTTGGGTGTTGCTTGACTTAGTCCATTGGTGAAATGTTTGCTGGTTGGGTGAGGGGTGTTGGTCTGTACAGTGTTAGGAGCCAAAAGTATCCACACCTGTATTATCATTTAAGAGGTTAATAAAAACACCTGAGAAATATAACCAAAATCAGTGTCAGCTCAATAAACACCTAGGCTTCACATTAAAAACCATTCCCAGCAGAAGCTACCCAAATGCCTAAATAAGACTTAGGTGGATCTCTGCCAAATACTAATATCCCCATTGAAGTACCCTCTAGTGAAGACCCCTTGGATAGAACTCAGGATATAGATCTCAGAAGAACAATTATGAATATGATTAGAGAAATTAAGGAGTTGAGAGAATTTAAGGAGCTTATAAACAAGGAAGTCAGGGACCTAAAAAAAAGACAGGGATAAATTGATAGAGGACAATAAATTGTGGAATGAAATTACAAAAGATATAGAAACATTGAAGAAAATTCAAGTTGAAATGAAAAAAGAAATGCAATATTCTACAAACAACTTGGAAAGGATGGGAGAAACTCTTAATAATAGAATGGATAGGGCTGGAGAGATGGCTCAGTGGTTAAGAGCACCTACTGCTCTTGGAGAGGACCCAGGTTCGATTCCCAGCACCCACATGGTGGCTAGGAACCATCTTTAACTCCAGTTACAGGGGAATCCGACGCCTTCTTCTAACCTGCACGGCATTGCATGACATGGGTGTAACAACCTACATGCAGACAGTACACTCATACACATAAAAATTAATAAATTTTTAAAAATTAAAAAAAAATAATAGAATGGATAAAGTAGAAAATAGAATATCACAATTAGAAGACAATATTGAAGAATTGGATAAATCAAGTAAAGATAATGAAAAAATTTAAAACACAAGAATGGAAATAACCAGGAACTGTGGGATACTATGAAAAGACCAGGGGCTGGAGAGATGGCTCAGTGGTTAAGGGCACCAACTGCTCTTGCAGAGGATCCAGATTCGATTCCCAGCACTAAAATGGCAGCTATGAACCATCTTTAACTCCAGTTCTAGGGGAATCTGACGCCCTCTTCTGACCTCCAAGGCATTGTATGACATGGGTGCACCAACCTACATGCAGACAATACACTCATACACATAAAAAATAATAATTTTTAACTTAAAAAAAGAAAAGACCAAACCTATGAACTACAGGGATAGAAGAAGAAGAAGACTCACAGGATGGTCTCTCTCACAAAATTTTAGAGAAAAATTTTCCCAAATTAAAACAAGAGATACCCATACAAGTATTAGAAGCATATAGAACTCCAAGCAGACAGAACCAGAAAAGAAATTCTCCATGCCATATCATAGTAAAAACACTAGATGTTCAAAGCAAAGAAAGGACACTGAAGGCTGCAAAAGAAAAACAAGTTACCTACAGAGGAAAACCTACCAGAATTGCAGCTGATTTCTCAATGCAGATGATGAAAGCCAGAAGAGCCTCATCTAGAATATTCCCATTCTAAACCCAGAGTACTGTATCCAGCAAAAATGTCTATTATAATTGAAAGAGAAAGGAAACTGTTCCATGGTATAAATAAGTTGAAAGAATTCCTCTTCAATAAGCCATACCTGCAGAGAATACTTCAAGCAATACAAAGAGTGGAGGGTAGGGACAACTATAACCAATCAACACCAGAAAACAAATGATACAACCACTATGGAAGTAAAAGCCTAGGGTAAGAATATATTAGAAATCAAAATGATTGGAAGCAATTTAATTCTCTCAAGAACAGTTTTAAATATCAATGAATGAATTATCAAGTTAAGAGACAAAGACTAGTAGAACGGATTCAGAAATAAAACATGCTTTTTTCAAGTTTTATCTAAATATAATATAGTAATTAAAAGTATCAGGTTGGTGTAACTTTATTTTTTGGATGCTTAACACCCTTTCCAATTCAGCCAAGGGATTTAAGGGACATTTTTGCTACTTGCCCTCTGAGATCAATTAGTCATGTCCTGGCTATTAAAATGCCTGGAAAGCAGAACCTAAGTCCAGAAATCAGGGCCAAATGAACAGAAGGAGAAACCTAAAAACGGATGCTTGAAACCCCTTGTCAAGAAATTCTAATGGACTTTTAAGTTAGACATTCGAATTCACCCTGTTCTTACTTCTCCTGGTCCCCTGCCTAGATCATGTACCTAGCTACTACTGCCTTTACTTTGCTTTCATGGGCACTAGTCAAAGACATTTTTTCTCTATATGTTATCCTTTTGGGGGTCCTTAGACCCTCTGAATGGAGATACCCCAGTTGCCACACCCAATGTCCCTTTTCAGCATTTCAAGTCAGAGCGGGTGGCATCCCAATTCCCTTCTGGCAATAGGGGTGAACCTTTTCAGAGGGTAACATAACTAAACAGGAGCTAGAAATTGACTAACCAGACTATTTCTCAGTTGAGAACTCAAGGCATCCTGGACCGGCCAGGACACACTTATCCTTCTGGTAGCCCCAAAAAGAGTAAGAAAAGAAAAAAAAAATTCTTTATTTCACTAAAAAAAGAAATGGAAACTCCCTCCCCCATTTTTTGCTTTGTTTTCTCATTGTCATTTTATATTTTCTTGTTTTTTTGTGAAAAGAGAAAATTAAAAAATTTTAAAAGATGGAAAAAGTATTCCAAGCAAATGGAACCAAGAAATAAGCTTAGATAATTCCACTATCAAAAAATTGACTTCAACCAAAACTAAAAAGAAATGAGTCACTTTATACTCATTAGAGGACCAACCCACCAATGAAGTTATTACAATTCTAAATTTACAATCATCAAACACAGATGCACCCAATTTCGTAAAAGATATACTATTAGATTGAAAAACCACAGTTTAACTGTTTTCACACCACTGTGCCTACATAAAAAAACTAGAGAGAGCTCAAATTAATAACTTAATGATGCAGCTGAAAGCCTTAGAAATTAAGAAGTAACACCAAAATATAATTAAACAGGGAGAGATAATCAATGCCAGAGCTAAAAGAAACAGTGAGAAAAACAATACAAAGAATTGATTAGTTGTTTCTTTGAAAAGATTAGCAAGATTGATAAACCCTTGATCAAATTAACCAAAGAACTAGAGAAGACACAAATTAATAAAATTATAGAGGAAAAGGAAGGTATTACAAAAGACACTGAAGGAATTCAAGGAAACATAAGGACATGCTTTTAAATTTTATATTCTGGTGTTTAGTGGAAAATGTAAAAGAAATGAATAAATTTCTAATGTATATGACCTACCAAAGTTAAATTAAGATGAAATAATTTAAACAGATCCATAACAACCAAAGAGAAGAATTAATTAAAAACCTCCCAACTCAAAACCAAAAACCATGCTAAAGGGATTCAGCAAAGAATTCTACCAGATCATTAATGAAGAACTAATAATACTAATACTTCTCAAATTATTCTGTAAAACAGCAAAGGATCCCTGTCAAATTATTTTACACAACCAGGATTACCTCATACCAAAACCAGACAAAAGACTCAACCAAAAAATAGAAATATAGGATAATCTCCATGATAAACATAGAGCCTTAGGAGGCAAAGTTTTCAATAGGTGTCCTATTGAGGGGTAAATAATCTGAACCCTCTTATTCTCTGCATGTTCGCCAGTTGTAGTTATCTTTGTTAATCACCATCTGCTGTATAACAAACCCTCCTTGCCTAGAGCTGAGAAATGCATTAATTTGTGGGTATAGCAATTAGTTACTATAAGTCAGCCGAAGACTGTACCTATTTAGTAGAATCATTGTATTAGGCTTTCACCAATGTATGGGATGTCTAGCCTCAGGTTCCTAGTCCCAATATCAATGTCAAGTGTGGGCTCCATCCTATGAAGCAGACCTTAAATCCACTTCAAAATAAGTTGATTACATCTGTAATATTTGTGCCACTAGTACACTGGTGGGAATATCTTTCCAGGCCAGTTGTAACTTACAGGATTCACAGCTGGATAAGGTTCATGCTACATTTTTTCTTCAGGTAGTTTTCATAGTACCTTCCAGCACTATGACAGCTAGACTGAGAGGAGAGATCAAACTCATTACCAGATTGTTTTTTTTTTTTTCCTTATTTGTTCTATAGTTCACTTGTATAGAATTTTCAGCAATACAGTCTTACTGTAAAGTTTAGTGGGTAACGAGGAGCAGGAACAATGATGAGATTGTTTGAGGGTCTATGGGGCCCCTAATCAACAGCATCAAAAGAGGGAGTCCATTCCTGCCACTTCCCTTTTAATTTTTAAGCCTATGGTATCTAGTAGGGTAAATATCCCCCTGTTGTATGATAATTCCTTTAAAAATAATCTATATGTATCTATATATTAATTTTTTTATTTAACAAGTTTTACTGAATATGTTTCCAGATAATAACATTAAAACTATATACACATAATTGTCATTGAAGCTAATTAAGATTTCTAAAGTTTATCCTTAAACATTACATTATCAAATATCAGACTATTGTTCCTTAAAGAATTACAGAAGTGGGCTGGAGAGATGACCTAGCAGTTAAGAGTGTTGACTGTTCTTACAGAGGACCCGGGTTCGATCCCCAGCACCCACATGGTGGCAGAGAACCGTCTGAAACTCCAATTCCAGGAGAACTCCAGTTCCAGGGGAATCCGACACCCTCTTCTGACCTCTGCGGCATTGCACGACACAGGTGCACACACTTGCATGCAGACAGTACATTCATACACATACAGAAATAAATTAATTAATTAATTAAAAAAAAGAATTACAGAAGTAATTCTGAGGTCTCTGGTCACAAAATTGTCACCAATCAATCAATTGATCAGTCACTATGTAACTTTGTTACCAGAGTCTTTCTTTTTTGGTGAAAGCATTTAAAATAAAGCTTCTTAAAATGATTCAAGCATACACTACAATTTACTCATTATGCCTCCCATGTTGTACATTAGATTTCAGCCTGAGTCTTCATCTTTTGTGAATTCATTCCACAGTTTATCATTATCTTCTTTTTAGTTTATCTCTATCTGCTTTTAGTTCTTTAATTTGTTTGTATGTGTATTCTTTAAATTCTTTGATCATGTTTATGATAGTTCTTTAAAAATCTGTGTCCTGAGTTACATCTAGGGGGTCCTCATTATAGGACTCTTCTACAGAACTGGTATTATTTGGCAGAGGCTTATCATTTGGGTTTTTCATGTTGTTGTTTTTTTCATGGTGATTTGGCATTTGGATTTCTTTGGTTGTTTGTGATTCTAGTATGAAGCTCAAGTGTTTCTTTGTTGAAGACTGGCTATGCTTGTATTCTTCAGGTGTCTTTATTGTCTTCTTATTTGACATCCAAGGATATTTCGTCTAGGTTTCAAATTCTCACTTCTGACTTTATACTGGAGAGACCAGCCACCCCTTGCCCAGCCAGTCAGGAGCTCCTCTAGAGGCCCTATACAGGCAACAATCAGGCAGGCTTGAATCGCACACCATGTGGGGTCCTCCCACCAGTTCCCCTGGGGCTGACTGTAAATATCTGGATCTGAGTCCAGGGGGAGGGAAGTCTAGCCTGAAGCTGGCAGGAGGGGCCCCAGATGCTCCCCTGCTGGCGGATAGGGAGTTGTAATACCACCACTGCTGCTGGGCAGCTGAGGACTCTCACCGCTGAGCAGAGGCCAACTTCATACACTCACTGGGAGAGATGTACTCATACAACTTCTGTGCCACGGGGGTCCTCCTACTGGCTCTCCAGGGCTGGTTACCAACTGTCTGTATCTGGGTCCAGGGGCAGGGAAGCCTAGCCTGGAGCTGAAGGAGGTGTCTCACGTGTCCCTTATGTATTGTGCTGTTATTTTTGCCTCCAGCCACCTGTGATCCAAATCGTTGCCCCCACCTCCTGCCAGACACCTCTGCTATCTAAGGATCCTTGTGGGCCACCTCTGCTATGTCCTGAAGCCTTCCAACAGCCTCCACTGCTTTCCATGCCTGCAGGCAACCTCTGCAGCCTCCAGGTGCCTGATGGCCACCTCCCAACACATGTTGACCCCTACACCAACTTCGGATGCCTGCAGGCTGCCTATCAAGTAACTTCTATAGTAGTAGGTTTCCACATGGCTTTTCAAAAGGCCTTTAGTGTTAATGATCTTTACCCATATTCCCTCATCTGCCCTACTCTCCCATTCTCCATCCCATTTAACTCTTTCCACTAATTTTTTTACAGTAAATTATTTTTATTTTTTTAACAACTCTACACCCATGTTCCCACCCATTCCCCAACCTACTATCAATTTGTCAAACTGCTTTTCTTATCCTTTCTCAGTCTTTTCAATATTCTCCATGAGGAAGTGTACTATTTTGAGCAGAAGTTCACTGTTTCAGTCCGTTTCTTTGATGCAGTCTTTCTTGTTGTGTTCCAATATCCATGCCAACTGCTTTATAGCTAGGGGGCCCTACACAAGAAATACTTACAACTAGGTAATGGGTTCTCACAGATGAGGGGATCCATCATCATTGTGTTTTTCTGACTGTTTACTTATACTAGCATGGTCCTCATGCTCCATCCATTTTCTCTGCAAGCTCAGTGATTTTACTGCTGCATAGAACTCCATTGTGTAGATGTATCACATTTCTCTTTCCATCATCGGGTAGATTGGGTGGTCAGCTTTTTGCTTCTTGTGCAGAGAGCTGAAATAAACATGGCCATCCATGTATCTCTGCGTGGGGGTGAGTCTTTGAGGGTACATGCCCAGGAGTGGTACTGGCTGATGGGTCGGTGTGCAAGTTCATTCCAAGCTTTCCAAGGGTTCTCCAGTGCTCCATATGGGTGTACAAGTTACATTCCCACCGCAGTGGACGAGGTTTCACCCTTTCCCACAACCTCTCCAGCACTTGTATCATATTCTTTCTTGATCCTAGCCGACTCTTATTGGAGTAAGAGATATCTTAAAGTGGTTTTGATTTGCATTTCCTTCAATGATTAGTGATGTTAAACACTTCTTAATGTATTTTTTAGCACATCTCTAATTCCTCACTTGTGGAAGTCTCTGTTCAGCTTTTGCTCCATCTATTGAGTGGTCATTTTTCTTTTTTTTTGTCTTTTTTGTTTTTTTTTTTGAGCAGTTTTATATTATTGCTCGGAAATCAGGTCTGCTTTGTCAGATGTATCTGCAGTGAAGGTTTCCTCCCACTCTGTGGGATTTCTCTTCACTTCCTTGATTGTTTACTTTGATGTATAGAAGCTTTGAGTTTAATAGGTCCCATTTGTCAATTGTCAACCTTAATTCTTGCACGTTCTGTCTGATTTAGGAAGTTTTTTTCCTACACACTATTTCTTGTAGTCTGCTGCCAACTGTTTTTCTTCTATTGCTTCAGAGTTTTGGGTTTCACATTGAGGTCTTTGATCCATTGGAGTTCACTTTTGTACAGGGTGAGAGGTAGGGGTTTAATTTCATCTACAAGTGGTGATCCAGTTTGCAAACATAACTTGCTGAAGATGCTGTCTTTTCTCCATTGAGTCCTTGGCCCACCTTGTAAATATAGATGGACTGAATATCTCGTTGATCTTTGGGTTTGTTCCATTGGTAACAGGTTGTTTGTTGGCCCGTACCTCAGGCTGTTTTTATGGACTATAGCCTGTAGATATAGTTTGAAGTCTGGTATAGAGATGCCCCCTGTGTGGCTCTTTTTGCTCAGGGTTGTTTTGGCTATTCGGGGTCTTTTGTTTTTCCAAATGTAATTTAAGGACTTTTGTTCCAAGCCTGTGAAGAAACTCTTGGGGATTTTGATTAGAATTGCATTAAATCTATACAAGAGTTTCGGTAAAATGGACATTTTACAATGTTATTTTCCCAATCACTGAGCATGGGAGGTTTTTCCATCTTCTGATGTCTTCTTCAATTTCTTTAAGGGTTTAAAATTTTTGTTGTAGAGATCTTTGGTTGTCTTTGGTTAGGTTTTTCCTAGGGTATTTTATTTTTTTGGGCTATTGTGAGTGGGAAGTCTCTTTGTATTCTTCTCTAATTTGTTGTTGGTGTGCAAGGCATTTATTTTTTTAAGGTTAATTTCTGTATCCTGCACTTTGACTGAAATTTAATCATTCTAGGAGTTTTTGGTGGAGTGTTTAGCATCCTTAAGTAAACAATCATATCATTACAAAAAAGGTAGCTTGATTTTCTTTTCCAATTAGTACTCTTGTATTTTTCCCTTGTCCTTATTGCTCTAGCAAGTGTTTCAAGCACTATACTGAAGAGGAGTGGTGACAGGGGGTAGCCCTGCTGAGTTCCTACCTTTAAAAGGATGTTTCTGTCATTCTCCATTTAGGATGATATTGTGCTTGGGTTCCTGTATATGGCTTTGATTACATTGAGGATGATCCCTCCAATCCAATTCCTTCTAGGACTTTAAGCTGAAGGGATGGTGGATTTGTCAAAGGCTTTTCAGCATCAATTGAGATGATGGTGTTTTTGTTGTTGTTGTCTTTGTATTCCGTTTATGTGTTTGTATGTGTGTTATAGATTTTTGTATGTTGAACCATCCCTGCATCTCTGGTGTGACTCACAACTTGGTCATGATGGATGATCTTCTTGAGTGGGTCTGTATGCGATTTGCCAGACGTATACTGTTTAGAATTTTGCGATCTGTGTTCATTGGGAGAGTAGTCTATAATTCTCCTTTTTAGTTTATCTTTGCTGGTTTTGGTAATAGAGTGATGCTGGCTTCATAGAAGAACTTTGGGAGAATTCCCTCTCATTGTATCCTTTAAACGTTTTATATATGGTTGTAGGTCTTTGAAATGTTTTATAGAATTGCCGTAGAACCATCTGGGCTGGGCTTTTTTTTTAGTTGGGAGGTTTTTACTACTATCTTCTCTAGTTTCTTCATATGTTCATGGCCTCTGTTTAAGCTGTCGATCTCCTCTGGTCGAGCTTTGGTGATTCCCAGGACTTTCAGATATTCATCCATTCTTCTAGGTTTTCAAACTTGTGTACGGTAGAGTATATGTTCTGTAATATTCCTATATGATTTTAAGGATCTTTCCTTGTCTGTGTATATTTCCCTTTTCATCATGGATGTATTGATTTGGAGTTGTTCCTTCTCTTTTTTGGTTATAGGGTTAGAGGTCTGTCTATCTCTTGTTTATTCTTTCAAAGAACCAACTTTTGGAATTCATTGATTTTTTTTGTATTGTTTTCTTTGTTTCTATTCATTTATTTCTGCTCTGATTTTTGTTTTTTCTTCCTGTCTGTTGCATTGTTGGTTTTTTGTCTCGCATTACTTTTAGCTGTTAAGTTAGATCATTCACTTGGGCTCTTTCTGTTTTCCAGGGCTATAAACTTCCCTCTTAGGACTGCCTTTTAGGTATCCCATAGGTTTTGTTGTGTTGTATTGTCACTATCATTCGCTTCAGAGAATGCTTTTATTTCTTTCTTTTATCATCTTCCTTGACCCATTCATTATTAGAGTGTGTTGTTTTGTTTCCATATGTTCTTGTAGGCAGTAGGCCTGTCCTGGTGTTGATGTTGCAGTTTATTGCACTGTGGGTCTGATAGAATGCATGAATTATTTCAATCTTTTTGTATTTTGTGGGGGTTTCTTCTGTTGCCCAGATGTGGCCGATTTTGGAGAATGTTCTGTGGGGTGCTGAATAGAAAGTGTATTCTCTGGTATTAGGTGGAATAAGTTATGGTAGAGGTCTATTGAGGTCCTTGGTGTATCATATCATTCAAGTTCAGATTCTCTCTTTTATTCTTTGTCCTATTTGACCTCTACCAAAGGACTCAGTGGGTATTGAAATCTTCCTACTATGAGTGTACTGGTTAGTCTATGACTGTGTGTGGTCTTGGAGATGTCTTTATAAAGTTTGTGTGCACCAGAGTTTGGGCATATATATTCAATAAGTGTAAATATTTGGTGAATTGTTCCTTTGATAAAAAAAATGGCCTTCTTTGTCTCTTCGATTTCTTTTGCTTGAGAGTCTATTTTGTCTGATATTAAAATAGCAACACCTGTTTCTCTTTTGGACCATTTGCTTGGAATATTTTTTTCCATCCCTTCACTTATAGGTGGTGCCTGTCCTTGAAGGTAAGATGTTTCTTGTAGACAACATATCGATGGATTCTATTTCCTAATCCAATCTCCAGTCTATATCTTGTCTTTTGATTGGGAAATTTAGTCCATTAATATTAAGGTTATGACTGAGAGTAGGTTATTGTATTGCTTCCTTTTTCTTATTATCCATTTGCGGCTTGGGTTTCAGTTTCGGTTTTCTACTTTTGCAGTTATGCTTTTATTGATTTCCTTTCTAGGTGCCTGGGGGTGTTGTTCTCCTTTCTGTCTTCTTTGAATTGCTTCAAGTTTCTCCTGAAGGGTTGGTTTTCCCGGACATATATTTCTTCAATTGTTTATGTCATGGAAGGATTTGTCTCTTCTCTTCAACGTATGATTGGCATTTTTCTGGTATAGTATTCGTATCCCAGTCTAGGTGGAGGGTTGGCAAAGCGCAGTGGAGAGGCCTATTCAGCCCCCTGGTCACCTTCTGCTGGCCTCAGGAGATCTCAGATCTCAAGAGTCACACAACCCCACCTTTAATACCAGCTGGGAGAATAACTCCGCCCCCACAGCCACAAAAGCCAATCAAGCCAAAGATAGCTGGATTAAAGGATCAACAATCAGCCTTGCTGAGGCACCCAGTTCCTACCTGCTTTCCTGCTCTTCCTTCCACTGGCCTCAGGAGATCTCCCCACTATATTATTGACCCCCCCTTTTTATATGACTGCACTCTAACTCCTCTCTCATGAAGCCTCCCTCTGCTCATGGCTGTTTATTAGTTTCCTGACCTCTCTGGATTTTGAAAATGAAACATGTATATCTAAGATTTCAAAGCTAGCTCCATGTATGAGAAAGTGTAGTAGTCAGTATGCTGAGAATTACACATGCACAGTTTGTCCCTCATCAAGCTAACTTGCCCTAGGCAGGCAAGACCATACAAGCAGCCAAGTTGCAGACCTGGGCCAATCACAAGGCAACACGACACTCTACTAAGAGGAGAATGGGAATGTGAACAGAACATAAACCCTAACCCTGCCCCCAATAAATGATTCCACAACAGCTCGCCCTCTGAGTTCACCCTATTCTCAGGGTCTGTGTCTTGACTCTGCACCTCTCACCCCCTTTACTTCACTGTCAGACCCCCAAATTCCCCAGAAGGCCTGGGGGATTGTCTACAAAAAAGAGCATGGAACGTTTATCTTTCTGGGTCTGAGCTACTTCACTCTGGATGACTGTGTCTGTCAAGTTCCATCCATTTAACTGTGAATTACACAATTTTATTCTTTTAAGAGCTAAATAATACTCCATTGTGTATATGTGTACCACAGCTTCATTATCCAGTATGAGTTGGAGTATATCTAGGTTGTTTCCAGTTCTTGGCTTTTATAAAAAGGTCAGGAATGAATATGGATGAATGAGTATTTCTGTAGTAGGGTACAGAGTCTTTGGGGGCCTATCCCCAAGAGTGTTATGGTCTTCTCAAGAGGTCGATCAATTCATAGCTTTTTGAGGACTCTCCACACCGATTTCCATAGTTTCTATGTAAATTTGCCCTCCCAACAGCAGTGCATAGGAGCATAACAGTTCCCACATCCTTGCCATCATTAAAAGAGTATTTTAGCCACTCTGGCTTGGATAAAAGCAAATCTTTTCTAATATACAGAATAATATGAAGAATACTGGCAT
This sequence comes from Rhizomys pruinosus, assembly GCA_009823505.1. Classification (NCBI taxonomy): domain Eukaryota; kingdom Metazoa; phylum Chordata; class Mammalia; order Rodentia; family Spalacidae; genus Rhizomys; species Rhizomys pruinosus. The sequence goes on from VZQC01013520.1 coordinate 959,742, forward strand.
TAGCTTCTCCTTGAATATTTAGAATTCAGTGCTGTAGTCATCTGATCCTGGGGTCTTTTTAGTTGAGTGATTTTTTAATTACTACCTCAATCTCACTATGAGATTATTGTTATAGGTTCCTTTAAATTACTTATGTCATTTTGATTTAATTTTAGTAGGTCATACATATCAAGAAATTTGTTCATTTCTTTTAGATTTTCTATTTTAATAGACTATTGATTCTTTTTAAACAATGTCTTTATAGTTTTCAGAATTTCCTCATTATGTTATAATGTTTTCCTTTTCATCTCTGAATTTGTTAATATGAGTCCTCTTTCTGTTTTAGTTAATTTAAGTAAAGGTTTGTCAATCTTATTAATCTTTTCAAGGAACCAACTTTTTTTTTGTCTTTTTGAGACAGGGTCTCCCTGAAGCCCCAGCTGTCCTGGAACTCGCTCTGTAGACCAGGCTGGCCTAGAACTCACGAAGATCTGCCTGCCTCTGCCTCCCAAGTGCTAGGACTAAAGGCGTGCACCACCATGCCCAGCTAGGAACCAAGTTTTATTTCATTGATTTCTTGTATTGTTTTATTTTCTTTGGTTCATCAATTTGGGCCTTGATTTTGTTTTTCTCTTCCCATGTACTTTTTTGTTTGATTTGTTTGAGACAGGGTCTCCCTGTAGCCCCAGAGGGCTTCTGTGGGATAAATTAGACATTCTTTAGAATATACTGTCCCTGGCCATCAGCCAGCTTACATCAGACACCTCCAGAAATGGTGCTTCTGAGGAGAGGTGGAGCTATGGATCCATCGACCCCTCCCAACTAGCCAGCTCACCTAGAGGGAGGGGCTAAGGGCTAGTAAACCTGGAGCACTGGTGGAGGGGTTGTCCCCGCTGGTACCATGTTGCATGGAACATCCTGTGAGGGATGCAGCATGGATGTGAAGGGAGCACCTAAGGGACCCTCTTAAGTGAAGATTCATCCTCCATTTGCTCTGTAGGAAACCCCATTAAACTTTCGGCAGAGCTAGAAAGTGCCCTCCACCAACAGCAAGAAGTGAATGCATCTGCAGCAGGCCAAGGAGATCTCAGTGCTTGTGAAGCTGAGCTAGAGACTCGACTAAAACTAAAAGATGCTGAAGCCAGACAGCTTGAGGAAGAGTTAGAGAAACTCACAAGGCTTACTCGGTTAGAACAATCGGCTCTTCAAACAGAACTTGAGAAGGAAAGACAGTCCCTCAAGAATGCCCTCGGGAAAGCCCACTTTTCAGGAGAAAAGGAACAAGAGAATAAGGAGCTCCGTATGCAACTTAAACACCTGCAGGATGACAATAACTATTAAACAATCAGCTTAGGAAACAGCCAGAATTGACCAGAATCCAAGACAACAGCTCCAGAGGGAGTGGACTGTTCTGCTTCTCATCCACCTGTGCCCCTTTTCTAAGCCCAGGGAAGAGGGGGCATGGTAGAATGTAAGGGCTGCGATTGGGGTGAAGGGTGAAACTACAGCAATGTAGTCTGGACCCTCATTTGATTAACCTGATTGAACATACAACCCCTCACTCCCCGCTGGAAGGTGGGGCTGTGGGGGTTTGGGCACAACAGCCTGCAAATTGGTTTTACATGAAGGATGCTTGTACTCATGGATTATCACTTATAGCTAAAAAATGGGAAAAAACTGAGAGAGATATGCAGGACAGTCATGGCAGAGTGCATGATCTCGGTTGGGGTGGGAGTGGGGGGGAAGGGAAGGGGAGATATGCCTGAACTGAATTGGAAAATGATGTATGAAATGCACAAAGCATCAATAAAAAAAAAATCAGCTTAAAGATTTCCAGAATCACCTTAATCAAGTGGTTGATAGTTTGATTCATCCAAAAGAAGTGGCAGCTCGAGTAGATGAGCTAAAGAGAAAACTGAGCTGGTGAGATGAGAATTCATATTCCTTCAGATGTCTTAGGGAAAAGTCTTGCTTATCTTCAGAAACAATTCAGTGAAATCCTTGCACGCTCCCAGTGGGAAAGAGAGGAAGCACAAGGTAGAGAGAGGAAACTCCATGAAGAAATGGCTCTCCAGCAAGAGAAATTGGCAACTAGACAAGAGGAGTTCAGGCAGATTAATTTTGGTAAAAGACAACATGATGCAAAAATACAACAATTGGAGAATGAAATTCACTATTTGCAAGAAAATCTAAAAAGTATGGAAGAAATCCAGGGGCTTACAGACCTCCAACTTCAGGAAGCAGATGAAGAAAAGGAAACAATACTGGCCCAACTCCAGGAGTTAGAGAAAAAGAAGAACTATGAAGAGGTCAATCTCAGGAGCAGGTTCTTTGTTTAGATAAAGAATGAAGAGTCTGAAGAAAGCTGTGGCTGCTTCTGATAAACTAGCTGCAGCCGAGCTCACCATTGCTAAAGACCAGCTCAAGTCCCTGCATGGAACCATAATTAAGATTAATCAAGAGTGAGCAGAGGAGTGGCAGGAGGCAGAGAGGTTTAGCAGAGAGGCCACTGAGTGGCCAGCGACCTGACCCAAGCTGAAGCAGAGATCAGGCTCCTGCAGCATCTTCTCCAGGAGAGGGAGGAGCGGTTTAGAATTGAGCTGGAGAAAGCTGATGTAGGTACTGAAGGAGCAAGTTCACAGGTGCTGGACATTGAGAAACTGAACAAGACAATGGGGAAGCAAACAGCTGAAATCACAAGGCTTCGGAATTTACTAGACCTCACTGGGACTGGTAATAAAGGAGGCTTTGAAAATGTTTTAGAAGAAATTGCTGAACTCCATCATGAAGTTTCTTTTCTGAATGATTACATCAGCAACATGGCAGACCCTTTTAAAGGACAAGGCTATTGGTATTTTATGCCACCACTACCAGCACCACCATCATCAAAAGTTTCCAGCCATAGTTCCCAGGCTACCAAGGACTCTGGTGTGGGTCTAAAGTACACAGCCTCCACTCCTCTTAGAAAACCACAACCTGGACAGGAAGAAGGGAAGGACAGAAGTGGACTTCTACTGGCCTTGGGATGCTGGGTCTATTCACCAATCAGGAATGAGTTGCATAAGTCATTTTCAAATAAAGATGCAGCAGTGAAGGAGATAGGAAGAAAGCGGACTGGATGAGCAAGAGGAACCTCCATTTGTGCCTCCTCCTGGTTACATGATGTGTACTGTGCTTCCTGATGGCTCTTCTGGACCCCAGGGAATGGCTCTGTATGCACCACCGCCTCCTTTGCCCGACAGCAGACCTCTCACCCCTGGCACTGTGGTTTACGGCCCACCTCCTGCTGGGCCCCCATTGTATGTGGACCTCCTCCCCCCAACTTCTCAGTCCCTCTCATCCCTGTGGTACATTGCAGTGTCCCAGAGCATCATAACTTAGAGAATGAAGTTTCTAGATTAGAAGACACAATAGAACATTTAAAGTCAAAATGACAGGAAGAACAGTGGCTAAGAACATCCAAGCAGCAGTCTGAGAAAGAGGTGAAAGAGCTGCACTGTAATATTGATGATCTTTTGCAAGAGAAGAAAGAATTAGAACATGAAGTAGAAGAATTGCATAGAACCATCCAGAAACATCAACAACGAAAGGACTTCATTAATGGGAATGTTGAGAGTCTTATGACTGAACTAGAAATAGAAAAATCTCTCAAACACCATGAAGATATTGTACATGAAATTGAGTGCATAGAGAAGACCCTCCTAAAACATCACTCAGAGCTCAGGGAAGCTGATCGACTTCTGGCTGAGGCAGAGAGTGAGCTTTCGTGCACTAAAGAGAAGACAAAGAATGTCGTTGAAAAGTTCACTGATGCCAAGAGAAATTTATTACAAACTGAGTCAGATGCTGAGGAGTTAGAAAAGAGAGCTCAAGAGACCGCTCTTAATCTTGCGAAGGCTGATCAGCAACTAAGATTGCTCCAGGCTGATGCGGAGGGTTTGGAGCAGCACAAACTCAAACAAGAAGAAATCTTGAAAGAAATAAATGAAGTTGTAGCAGTGAAAGATGCAGATTTTCAGTGTCTAAACAAGAAAAAAGAGGAACTTACAGAAGAGCTTCAGATTCTGCAGAGAGACATCGAGACAGAATGTAGTGAGGTTGTCTTAAAGAATCTGAGACTCTCCTTCAAGCCAAGAGAGAGGAGCTGGAAACCTTGAAAAGCAAGGTGTCAGGACAGCAGCAGGAGCTGTCTGTCATAGATAAGCAGTTAGAACAGAAGAAGGAGGAGCTGCTTCTACTCCAGGACAGTCTGGTCCAGGCAAAAACTGAGCTCCAGGAAGTGCTGAGGCTGGGAGAGATGGAAGTTGCTGAAAGGTGTAGTCACATCCAGGAAGTAAAATCACTTCTGGAAGAACTGAGTTTTCAGAAAGGAGAATTGAATGTGCACATTAGTGGGAAAAAAAAAAACAAAACTCAACTTGCACTTATAAAGCAGGAAATTGAAAAAGAGGAAGAAAATCTTCAGGTAGTTTTACGGCAGATGTCTAAACATAAAACTGAACTAAAGAATGTTTTGGACATATTACAACATGAAAACAATGAGCTACAAGTTTTGAAGCTACAACATGACCAAAAGGTGTCAGAGCTGGAGAAGACTCAGGTTGAAGTGCTGGAGGAGACACTGGAGTTAGAGAATGTGCAGCAGACAGCTCAGCAACAAAAAAGGGTAATAGAGCAGCAGAAGCAGGTCCTGGAAAGGGACAAGCAGGAAGCAGAGCGAATGAGCACTGAGATCCAAGCACTGCAGTCCTGCATTGAACGTTTGAGTAAAGAAAAGGAAGATCTCCAAGAAAAATGTGACAGTTGGGAAACGAAGTTTTCACAAACAAAAAGAGTTTTAGCAGCTACAGAAGAAAATAACAAAATGGAGCAATCAAACTTAGAAAAATTGCAGTCGAATGTCAGGAAACTACAGCAGAAGCTTGACCACCTGAACCAAGACAAGATCTCATTGCATAACGATCTGTCAGCCATGCAGCAGCAGCTACCCGAAAAACGAGAATCCATAAGCTCACACCAGGTGGAACTAGCTACTGTCCAGGATCATTTGAACCTAGCAAAGCAGGACCTGATGCATACCACCACCCGCCAGAATATACTGCTCAGTGAACAGGCCCAGCTACAGAAGGACATGAGCAAATGGATTGAGAGGTTTGAGAGCTGTCAGAAAGAAACAGAGACGAAAGAGCAACAACTCGAAGAGCTTCAGAATGAGATCAAATAAAACAAGCTCAAGATAGACCAGCAAGAAACAATGTTTCAAAAACTCCAGAAAGAGAGAGAAACTGAGGAACAGAGGTTGGAAGCTGGTAAAGTGGCACTGAAGGAACAGCAGGAACAACTGGAAAAGCAGTCGGCAGAACAGAAAAACAAACTGGACTAGGTTCTTAAAGAAGTGTTGGTGGCTGAAGAACGAGTCAGGACCCTGCAGGAAGAGGAGAACTGCAGCAAGACCTGGAGAAGATGCTCTCCCAGGCCAAGCAGCAGCTTTCAGTACAGGAGCAGCAACTAACTGAAAAGGCAAGTGAGCTTCTGGCCCTTCAGCAAGAGGCAGACGCCAAGAGGGCGGACTTAAGCCTGCTGAGGAACCAGCTCTTAACAGAAAGAAAGAAGGCAGAGAAGCAGGTGGCCAGCCTGAAGGAGCACTTAAACTCCGACGGAGCCAGCTGGAGGAAAACCTTCTCGAGCAAAAACAGGAGGACAGCTGCACGCAGAAGGAAATGGCCGCCATTGAGCTAGCAGCCCAAGATGACCATGAGCCCGCCAGGCGCCTGATGAAGCGTGAGTACCTAGAGCTCGAGAAACAGATGGCAAACCAAATGGAGAGAAGACAACTGGAAATCAGTGCTTCAATGAGGACACTTAAGTCCCAAGTTAAAATGAGATCAGAACCAGCCTGAAGAATCTCAACCAGTTTCTTCCAGAACTTCCAGCAAATCTCACAGCTATTCTGGAAAGAAATCAAAACCTAGGGGAGTTGGAAAGCTTGAAAGAAAATGTCCCATTCACCATAAATGATGGGCTTTTTGAAGAGAAATCACCCCTTTCCCAAGCTCACATCAGAGAGGGGCATTGGCGTGGAAGCACTCCGGGAGAGACTGCGCCATCGTGAGGATCGACTCAAGGCTCAACTTTGACACTATGTCCAAGCAAGCAGAAGTATAATCAAAGGAAAGCAGCAGACAGAGGGCAATTTGCACAGTCTGAGGAGGCGAGTTGATGCTTTAGGGGACTTGGTCACCAGCACTCTGTAGATTCAACATTGTCACCCAGTCTGTCTCATCTGGAGTCTCCCCTTGTAGAAAGTCAGAGCTCCTGCCAAGTTCTTCACGGTCCGTCAGAACTACCACGTTACCGACGCTGATGCCACTGAGAATTTCCTGCTTCCAGGGAAAAGAATGGTTCAGCCAAGATAAAAATGTGTGAGGAAGCAGCTGATACTCCACTATCTCATTGACTTCCTAATTGGAATGTCCCTGGTTATTACCAAGATCCTGTGAATCAAGATGCTGAAACTCCACTGCAGTTTTGTTTGTACAATTAACAGCAGTGTTTTTGTAAATCACTTGTACGTGTTGGACTAGGTGTATACAGTTTAAACCAGATGTCAGGGGCCTATTCTGTTTTTTAATTTTTTTTTTTTTTTTTTTTTTTTTTTTTTTTGGGGAATTTTTTTTTTTTTTTGAAGCCTAGAGTCTTAATTTTATTTTTTTTTTTTTTAGATTAAATTTTTTATAGATGCGTTTTGTGCATTCCTCATTTTTTTCAATTCAGTTCAGGCTTATTTCCCTTTCCCTCCCCCCCACCCCCACCCCCATCCCAGATCAATGCATTCTGCCATAACTGTCCTGCATCTTTCTCTCAGTTATTTTTTTTTTCATTTTTATCTATAAGTGATAATCCATGAGTAAACCTTCATGCAAAACCTATCTGCAGGCTGTTGTGCGCCAAACACTACAGCCCCACCAGCCAGTGGGGGGTGACAGGTTGTTTGTTCAATCAAGGTTGATCAAATGAGTGTCCCCCCCAGACTACATTGCTGTAGTTTCACATTTCACCCCAATCGCAGCTTACATTCTACCACGCCCCCTCTTCCCGCAGGTTTCCCTAGCTTAGAAAAGGGGCAAAGTGGATGAGAGGTAAAACAGTCCACTCCTCTGGAGTGTTGACTGTGGAGCCGTCATTTCTGACTGTTTCCTTTCATGGGCTGACAGTTTTGTCCAGGTATAACCTTTCGATCCGACTAATGAAGAACAAGCAATAGATATATAGGTATTAAGCAGCACTAATAGTATGGTAGGTTACTTTACACATATGTTTGGATGATAATGTTAATCCATGAATTACAATTTTCCCCCTGTTAAATATGACAGGTCTTACTGTGGCTGATAGCATCTAACCTGTAGAGGATGTACTTGTGGCATCAGCCATGGGTTATTCCTCCAATGGGAGAGCTAATAGCCAATTATTAGAGAGCTAATAGCCAATTTTGATTTGGGATATACAGGCACTGGCTGCCTCTGCTGCACAGTAGTTCCAGGCAGGGGAGGTGTAACTGGTGCTGACCGGTGGGGTCGTGCTTGACTCAGGGAACCCCATATTTGCTTTATGGTTTAGTGGCTTTGGTAACCCTCTCTGGCAGTCCAAGGCCATCGGACACTTGCATGGTGTCTCAATACATCCCTCCCCATGTTAACTCAGGGCTTCGGCAGCAGGGGCTTATCGCCTCTCCTCCGTAGGTACCCAACTTAGAGGCAAGGAGCCCCTTAACCTTTTGTGGGCTGGACCCCTTGGCATCCACATGGGAGACAACCATCTGGTCAAAGAACTACATGCACTGATGTAACGTCCATCAATATATTGGACTGATTGAGAGGGAATGGGTGTAAAAAATACCGATTAGGCATATTTAATTGACGTGAGGCTCACAAGTACCCAGTTTGCACCAGACTACTGTCTACAGACAGCAATGGTGTTTTTAGGACTTAGTAGAAGTAAAAGTAAACATGTGGTATATTAACAACATTTTTTTTACAGATTCTGATAAAATGGGAATGCATCTGAATGAATGGAGATATAATTCGCTGTTGCCCATCATTTGCTTTTACATAAATCTGGTAGAGCAGAACTTTGGGATGGCACATACAAATGTTCTTAATCATTTTTTCTCTGTTGTACAGTGTCACACTTGTAGCATTCTCTTTAAGATATTTAATGTAAAAATTAAGTTTGGCGTTCCCAAGTAATCATATATAGTCCCCAACACAACACACATGGGTGAATTTGATGAAATTATGCCTTGACTCCCACCCTATAGTCATGTATAATACAACTATGCTGTCTGGAGACGCATACGCTAAAAAAAGAAGGGGGGAGGGATACAGAAAGACATGAACCTTTTCACAAACCCTTGCAATTCAAAGCTTAAAACTAACTATGGGAAAAATTGTATTTCCACAGGGACAAACATCACCAACTTAATGGTGAAAAAGAAAAGATACAGGTTTGCATTGAGTAGGAGTACCAAGGATTTTTTAACCACATACACTGAACATCCTTAACTGAATAAGAAAGAAATGTACTTAAAGCCCCTCTTCATTATATGTATGTTTATTTAGGAGTAACTGATTGTTTAAATTTTTAATAATGTATTGAGTGGTGGCGCACGCCTTGTTAATATCCCAGCACTTGGGAGGTAGAGGCAGGGGATCTTCGGAGTCAAGACCAGCCTGGCTCCACAGAGTGAGTTTCCAGGACAGTGGGGCTACAGGGAGACCTGTCCTTGAAAGAACCAAAATAATAATAATAATAATAATAATAATAATAATAATAATGGTATGGAGTGCAATAAATCAAAAGGATTATTGTATTAATACTACAAAAAACCAATTATAACTGTTTAAATACCTATATAATCTATTGCTTGTGTTCAACTTCATAGTAGGATTGAAGGATAGTCAAGGACAAACTGTCAGCCCATGAAAAGAAAAGAGCCAAATTGTGACCAAATCCAAGAAAATCAACTCCAGAGAAAGTCGAACTGGTTTTGCTTCTCATCACCTGTGCCCCTCTTCGTAAGCCTAGGAACAACTGCGGAAGAGGGGGTGGTGGTAGAATTGTAAGTGCTGGATTGGGGTGAATGTTGACAAACACATCAAGTATAGCTGGACACTCATTTGAACAACGTTGATTGAACATACAATAGCCCCCCCCCCCATCCCCACTGGAATGGTGGAGACAAAGGGGCGTGTGAGGTGTTGGACACAACTGCTCTGCTTTGCAAATTGGGTTTTTAGCATGAAGGAGCTGTTGTACTCATAAATTAGCTACTATTGCTAAAAAATGGAAAAAAAACTGAGAGAAAGAGCAGGACATTAACGCGCAGAATGCAAGGATCTGGGATGGGTGGGGTGGAGGGGGAATGGAAAAGGAAATATGCCTGAACTGAATTGGAAAATGATGTATGAAATACACAAAGCATCAATAAAAAAAACAATAAAAAATATTAAAAAGGAAAAAAATATATTTTTAATATGAAAAATAAAAGATACAATAAACTTGGGTAAAAAGTAAAAATAATTTAAAAAAAAAAGGAAACTTTCTAGCATCCCCTAACTTAAGGTTTCTGGAACTCTGTTCCTTGGTCCTTTTCTCTGGGAAGGAAAAATTTTCTGACCAGCTTTGAACTCGCTGTGTAGAGCAAGCTGGCCTTGAGCTCACAGAGATCTCCCTGCTTCTGCCTCCTGAATGCTGGAATTAAAGGCATGCACCACCACACTGCCCCCCATGTCCTATTTTTACATGCTGTTTGTTCTGGATTTTCCAAGGCTTTGGGCCATAATTAATTTGTTTATATGAGATGTTTATAATCTTCTGGTGTAGGCAGTTAATGCTGCAAACTCTTCTCTCAGGACGGCCTTCATTGTCTCTCGTAGGATTTGGTGTGCTCTGCTTTTATTTTCATTCAAGTCTATGAAATTTTAAATTTCCTTCCTGCTTTCTCTCTTGGTCCAAATTTCACTCAGTAGAGTGTTTTGCTTCCATAACTTTGTGTGCTTTTCCTCGTTTTTATTGCTGTTGATACCTAGCTTTATTCCTTTGTGGTAAGATAGAATACCAGATATTTCAATTTTCCTAAATTTCTGTAGGTTTTCTTTGTGTCCTACTATTGGGTCAATTTTGGAGAAAGCTCCATGGGCTGCTGAGAAGAATATGTATTCTTTCATGTTTGGGTGGAATGTTCTGTAGCTGGTAGGTTCATTTGATGTATGGTGTCATTCAACTCCAGAGTTTATATAGCTTTTGTCTGGTGGACCTATTTTTGACAGTGGGGTATTAAAGTCACCAACTATCATATATATTTTAGAGTAATATAAGATCAAAGGAATGAAAAAAAAAGAATCATAATGCAACATAATCCTCTGAAGAATGAAACTGTCATTCATTCAGCAGTGTAGGCAGCTTCATAAATACCTGGGTGTGAATTCAAGAGGATACACCATTCAAATGGGCCACACTTAACTAAACTAAGCTAACTCTGACAGTTAATTAAAATGTATTAGTTAAATATGAAAAATAAATAGCAAAAAAAAGTCATCAACTATCACTGTGGGGGAGTCAATGTGTGGTTTTAGATCTAATAGTGTTTTTGTTATGAAATTGGATGTCCCTGTGTGTGGTGCATGTATTTTTGAGATTAGAATACCTTCCTAGTATATTTTTCCTTTAATGAGTATGAAGTGACTTTAATCTGTCTCTTCTGATGAGTTTTAGTTTGAATTCTATTTTTTCAGTTATTAGAATAGCTATACCTGTTTGCTTCTTAATTCCATTTGCTTGAAATTTCATTTCCCACCACTTTTCCTAGGTAAAGATGGTATTGATCATTATTGATGAGCTATGTCTCTCGGACGCAGCAAATCAATGGATCCTGTTTTCTAATTTGATCAATTATTCTGTATGTTTCCTATTGGGGAGTTGAGCTCACTAATACTGAGGCACAAGACCTATGCAAACTCAGTCTGGAACTGGGAAAATGGGCAGCAGAAACCAATCTTAGCTGATTATTATTATTATTATTAATTATTAGCTGATTCCTTTGGGGTGAGGAAGACCTGGCCTTAAAGTGAGGGACTCTGGACAGGCTAATTAGAGCCCAGTGGATGAACTTGTACTGAGGAAGGGCCAGGGACATTAACTTAGGTTTGGTCTGTTTACAGTATCCCAGAGTTCTTACATACTCCATTCCTGGCTTAATTTAGATTTAACATTTTCTTTGATTGTTTCAGTTCCCCAAGCTTGTCTTCAAATTCTGACATTTTGTGTTTTATTACTCCAGTTCCTTTTTGCTTCTTTTTTTTTAAAGCCAATTCTTATTGAAGCTTTGTTCATTTCATACAAAATTTCCAATCAAATCTAGACCCGTCTCCCCTTCCTTGCTCCCACCCCCCGACTAGAGCTCTTGCATTCTGCCAAACATATCCTTCATCCTTTTCTCAGTCTCTTTCAAAATTTTAGATGCAGAAGTCTACCATTTTGTTTTGTTTTTTTTTTTTAATTTTTTTATTTTTAAGGGATTCTACAATACAATGACACAGTTGTTTGCAGATAACAATGATGTTACTCAGTATGTCATACAATTAAGTAATTGGTGCATTTTGCAAGTATCTATGTCCAAATTTTGAACAACCCAAGGTTCCCATAGTCCAGTTGGAGAAGCTTGTATGCACAGGCATGTTGATCAATCAGGTGTCCAGACTATATTCCTATAGTCTCATGATTCACCCCTATCTCTCCACAGCCCTTACAATCTAAATTCTACCACGCCCCTCTTCCAAGCAGTTATTTTCCCTAGGCTTTGGGAAATGGGCACAATGGGTGAGAATGAAAACGTCCTAACTTTCTTTGGAGTTGCATTTTTGGTACTGGTCTTGGTTCAGTATTGTTTCTTTCTTCACGGATTTGACAGCTTTCACAGTGATCCCCTTTTCAGTCATACATAACAAAGCAAAATAAAGAAATATTGGTGTACAGTGGCAATAGTCAAGAAAGACACTTTTGTGTCAAGCTATTGTGGCATATGACACAGATGTCTTGGATGGTAATGCTAATCCGCAAACTGTGGTTTTCTATAAAAGGGTGACAAGTTCTTGTTGTGAGTCAGTGAGACTTATAAATCGCCTAACCACTAGAGGACATAAGCTTGTGGCATCCGCTGTGAGTTATTCCTCCAAGGAGAGCTAATAGCCAAATAGTTTTGGGATATAATATAGACATTGGCTGCCACTGTTGCACTGTATCTCCAGGCTGTTGAGGTGTAGCTGATATTTTCAGAGGAGTCTTGTTTGTCTCAGGGAGACCAATATTTTGCTGTAGTGCGAGTGGCTTTGGTAACGCTCTCTAGCATTTCAGAGGCCAGTTGTACGCATGCAGGTGAGTCTCATAACATTTTTCATGCTCACACCAGAGTCTTCGTACAGCAGACTTACTGCCTTTCTCCTTGCATATATAACCCATTATGGCAAAAAGCTCATTTATAATTGGGGGTGGCGGGTTTGAATCCCCTAGCCAACATCTCCTAGGCTAGGCAGAATAATTGCACTTGATGTCTGTCAGAGCTTTCCTGTAGTAATATCTTTGCTTAATTACACAACATATAAAAACACTTTACTATTGATTGGCTCTAGTATAGGAAATATCCTTTCACAGTTCCTAATCGATGCCTATCAATTCATTAATATACGGAAAGTCTAACCATTTTGAGCAGAGTTCAGCTGCGTCTGTCAGTTCTTTGCAACCGCGTCCCACTGCCATTGCGGTTGTTGTTGGTTGTTTTTTCTCAAACCTACAAATCCTGTCAAAGATAAGGCATTTATATGCATGCAACATATCATTACTGGCTTTAGCATCCTTAACTTGTTGAGTTTTTTTTTTGGGCTGTAGTTTGCTGAAAGAATAGTTCATATTTGAAGGCTCCTCCGTTAGCAAGGTCAAACCACCATCGAGTTCTGCTTGCCCTTAGTGCTCCCAACTGGGGTTTTTGTTCCTTTCCCTTCCCACAGTCACAAAATGAAGTCCTGCAATCACAGCATCCTGTCTTGATCTTCCTGTAACTGGTCTCCATGATACAGCGTGGGTAATCCAACAATGGCAATCTATACTCTGAATAGGCTGAAACCTCAGTAGTAAAACCCAGCAAATGTCAATTATAGTTGAAGGAGAGAGAAAAATCTTCCCTGAACAATAAACAAGAGGATAAAATACTGTCCCAGAAAAACAAACAACCAACCTTCAAAGAATACTTGAAGCAATTCAAAGACGTAGAACAGAGAGGAGCAACTACCGACACAGGCACCTGTTCGAAAGAGAATATTTAATAAAAAGATAAATGCAGAAGTAGAAACCATGACCAGAATGAAATGGAATAATAAGGGTGAAAGGAAGAGCAACACAACATCTTGCAAGTATAACATTAAATAAAAGATAAGAGAACTTCTAGTTTTATTATTTTTCTCAGCATTATAAAGAGCTTGATTTAAAAAAAAAAATAAATATAATATAAATATATATATATATCTCAAACTCTGGTACAAATCAAACTTTATGAAGACAATTCTCAGGACCTCAAGTCACAGAATAACCCCAATACACTCATAGAAGCAGGGACTTCAATAATTTAGCGCCACTGAGGCCTTTTTGGACAGGTCACTGGACAACGAATAATAGACATCTGACTGAAATGATATGATAGCACGCAATGGACGGCGCACAGACATTTACTGAATAGTCCACCCAAATTCCAGAGGCATACACGTTTCTACTTATCACCCGCATGGAACATTCTCCAAAATTGACGCACATACTGGGACACAGAAAAAAACCTCAACAAATACAAAAAGATTGAATGGGTTCTGGAACTAAGCTACCATTTATTTTCAGACTTAGGAATTTCTGGTACATGGGTGGATCATACGTATGCATATTTTAGAGTAATATAAGTTCAAAAGAATGAGGAAAAAACTAGTATATCATGACATTATGTCTAAATAACCACAATAGTTATTTTATGGGAGTGCTTCTTAGTATTTATTATACAAGGCTGCTTGAGCGTTTGTCCAAGGCCTTTTCTAAAATATTAATACAGTAGTTAAAAGTAGCAGGCTGGTGTAACTTAGGGCCTTTCTGGATGCTTATTGACCATACTTAATGCCCACACCAAGGTGGCCCTGAGGGCCTTAAGGAACAACTTTGTTCCTTGCCCTCAGAGGTCAACTAAGTCCGCAGGGAACTATGCATGGGGGGCATCTCTTGAAATGTTCCTGGGGCAAATGTAGTCCACACAGTCTTCCTGTGCAGGGGAGGTTTTGGAGATCCACTTATGGGAATTCAGCCAGTGTCTAGTCTAGAAAGAGGAAAGTCCGCTCATCCTTCAGAAAAGGAGGCCGTGTCGACACGAAGACCTGATGTTTTGTCCTCAAGTGGATGGAACGGTAATGAAAAGCCAAAAGGAGCCAGGGGGCTTCCCTTCCAACCTCCAAAACTTGAGTGACCTCTGAGGACCAGATCCTCAACGGACGCTTGAGAAAAAAATCCTTGGTTAATCTGGGCTAAGTGTCTGGCCTTAAACATCCAAAGGAAAGTATAACCAGAAATAAATAATTAGTACAGCCTGAGAAGGATATTTTCATCTCTCTTAAGTAAAAAAGACAAGTAAAAAAAAGAGTGCAGTTGTTTTGCCTGTCTTAACTGGCAAGTGCAGCTACTCTGGTCTGTGGCTGCCTCTGCTTTTGCCATTCTTCAAGACATGAGACACAGTTTTCAACAACCTTCCAATATGGACTGAAGACTCATGTCTCTTCTAGAATCCTCCAAACCTTCAGATGCTAAGAAGACAGGCCAGCTTAATGAAGCTGATCTATGGAACTGGGCTGGCGCTCTATAGTGGCTTTAACACGAGGAATCCTTTGCTTCACAGTGTTCTTGCTTTCATAGTTTACCATGAAAAGTCAGTTGTAAATTGCTGATGGGTTTCCCCTTATATGTAATTGTTTTTTCATCTTGTGGCTTTCAGAATTGTGTCTTTGTTTTGGCATCTAGCTTTTAACTATGATATGGGGGGAGAATTTCTTTTCTGATACTGTCTGTTTGGAGTTCTATATGTGGCTTCTTGTGTTTGTAGGGGTTTGTCTTTTTTTGTTAGTTTGGGGAAATTTTCATGGCTATTATTCTGTTGAAGATCTGACAAATACCATTCTCTTGGGATTCTTCCATTTCCTCTTTCCCTATGATGGGGAGGTTTGATCTTTTCATAGTGTTTCCACATTTCCTGGTTGTTTCCACTTTTGTGTACGTTAAATTTTCATAATCTTACTTGAGCTTTTTAGTTTGTTCTGTGTTATCCTTCCAGTCCTGATATTCTTTTTCCACTTCCTGTCTATTCTACTTTCCTATGCATCTACTTCTGAGGCTTATTTCTCTCCCTTTCCTCTTTTGATTGGATGAGTGTTCGGTGTCTTTTTTCATTCATTTCATTCTGTGATTTCTTTAGTATTTCCAGTTCCTTTTGGACTTCTGTATCAATCTCTTCCTATAGCTCTGCTTTGGTGCTTGGTTTAGACTTTTTTATTTCAGGCATGGGATCCTTTCAGTGTTTCCACTTCCTTCTGGAGTTTGTCATGTCTCTCACCTCTAGTTATTTCTGAAGTTTGTCATTTTCGTCCTCCTTTAACTTCTTTCCAAAGTTTATCATTCGTTCCGCCTAGTTCGTTCTTGAGTTTTTCATTTTCCTCTCCTTAGTTCTCTGACTTGTTCTTTATATTCCTTTGATTTATTTTGAATATGTTCTAAATTTCCTCTAAGATCATCAGTCCTGGCAGCTAGCTCAGGAGATCTCACTGTTAGGAATCTCCCACTAGGATTTGGCTATAGCGTTGTGGTGGGATATTCTTGCACCTTTTCATGTTGTTCCTTCGTTGTGACCTCAGATGTGATTGGTCCTCTTTGTTGTGTATTCTGATGTAATCCTAAATGTTTCTTTCACTGTGTTGAATGATGCTTGCTTTTGCTTGCCTCCTTTCAGATGCCTTCGGGTTTGTGTTTGTTTTTTTTTTTCTCCTTGTTTATGGAGTCGTATGACTTGTCTAGAGCTTTAGGCTTTTCAATTTTGGTTATATATTGGAAGTCTAACTTCACCCTTCCCTTTCTATTCTGAAGGTTCTCCAAAAACTGGGGAGGAAAACCCCAGTCAGTACCCTGCTGAGCACTGTGCTCACTCTGCTCTGCCAGCCAGTTTTCTCAGGTGTTTCTAGGGTTGCTGATTTATTGCCTTGTGCCCTGGAATCACTATTGTGGTCATACTTGGATACTCCCTTAGCAATTGGGTGGGGGGTGTGGTGCCTACTCTGTGCTTCAGGTGGTCTGGGAAATCCCTATCTCAAGCTCTGTGCACTCAAGTCTCACAGTAGCAACAGGCCACCTCTTTTAAACACAGCTGGGAAGACATTCTGCCCCCCACAGCCACACAAGACAATGATTTGATTATCCAACAATCTGTCTGGCTGAAAACCTTGGCCCCTACCTGTGCTTCAGGTGGTCTTGGGAAATCCCCCATCTAAGCTCTGTGCACTCCTTTGCTTCTTTCCTCTAAGTTTTTGTTCAAGCTCCCGAGTTTCTCATTTCAAGTTTTACTCTACTTCTACTTTTCTTCAGAGATTCTCTTTATTGGATTCTAGTGTAATGATTAGAATTGTTTGTTATTTTATTCAACTGTATTTAGTCCTCTTCATTTAGTCCTTTGTTCATATCCTTTTGAGTTCCTTGAACATATTTAAAATTGCTATTTTTGAAATCATCTTGTGCATCTGCGAAGGTTGCCATTCTTAGTAAACATTCTGAATGGAGCTTTAATTTCAGTAGTAGACATATTTTCTTGGTTATTGATGTCGCGTTTTTCTATGGTGGTGTTTCTTGGTATAAATAGGTGACCTCCTTTGTTGTGTGGTTATTTGTTGTTGTTGTTGTTTCTGTTATCTCAACTTCTCAATTATAACTCAGCTGAGTAGTACTCTGTGTTCAGTTTTAGGCCACTTTATGTTGATGTGGAAATGGGGGTGTAAGAAGTGGTGTCAGTTAAGCTAAGGAGAAGTATAATTTTTTAAAAAGTATTTTCATTGAGTTTTTGTGCATTTCATATAATAGATCTTGAACAAATTTAGGCCTTCGTTGGTTTGCATGAGTGTCCCCATAGGCTGTAAGTATTCTGACATTTGTCTCCAGTTGGGTAGCGCTGTGTTTTGGAGATCTTAGAAGGTGTGGCCATGTGGAGGAAGTGTGTACCACTTGGGGGCCAGCTTAGTGAGTTTTAAACAAGCCTCTGTGGTCTACAGTCTTTCTTGCTTCCTGTGCTCTTCTGCGAGATGTGACCCTTGGCTTGCTGCTCCAGCCAGCACCATGCTCTCCAGCCACCATGCCTCCTGCCACAATGGACTCTAATTCCCTGGAACCGCCAATCTTAAAGCTCAAATAAACTCTTCCTTTTATAATGTTCTTGGTTTGGTGTTTTATCACAGCAACAGAAAAGTGACCTAATACAGTATTGGTACCAGAGAGTGGGTGTGGCTGTGAAGAACCTGAGCATGTGTAGTTGGGAGAGTTGTGGAAGCATTTGGAATTTTTGGCTAGACAAAGCTGTTGATTTTGTAAGCAGAGCTTAAAGGGACTCGCAGTGGAGGCCTGGAAGAAAGCTGGCTGCAAAAGATGTAGTTCAGAGGAAAATAAAGACTTAGGCAGCAACCGGGATATATTGTTGATAAAGAGATCTGGACAGCAGTTTGCCCCAGCCCAAATGCTTGCCTGATGCTAAGTTGAAAAGTTGGATGATTTCTTTGGAGGAGTATTTCAAGACAGCCTAGTGTGGAATTGGTGGCGTGGCTTTTAATGGTGAATATTGTGCAGCATCTTAGGTGAAAAGAGCAGGATGGGGAGAAAAGAAATGCAGAATGTACAGGTTTGATCTGATAATTGCAGTCAGGAAGATTAAAGGTGGGGCCAAGGCATTGAAGGAGAGGCTTCCCTTTCATAAGGAGATTAAAGCAATTAAAGGAGAGGCTGAGATTTACAAGTAAACAAAAAAAATCAGTACTTTCAGGGCAAGACACACCCAGCTAATCCTCAGCAAGTCCAGGGCAGAGAAAAGTTCCAAATGTGGTTGAAATGGCCAGGGTCCTTCCCGAACTTGCAGCAGATTTCGGCAATTTCATTCATGTTGTGCTGGCTTTAGAGGCATGACAGTGCAAAAATGAAGGGGTCATCAGTTCTACCACGTTTCAGAGAGCCAAAGACGCCAGGCAGAGTCGTAGCAGGGTGTCCCTGATAAAGAGGCCCTGATAGCATTGCGTGAAGCTGTGAATGTGAAGCCTGGTTGGCACAGAGACCAAGAAGACTTTTGAGATGCCAGACTGTGAGATATTTGCCAAGGAGAGCTGCATACAGGGAGGGTACCGGCCTAAGAAAGAGATGTATGTGCAAGCAAAGCTGAAGAGCTGAGCCATCTAAGGCCCTTGGAAGCAAGTCCCAGAAGTTGCATGCGGAGCTACAGGACATTGGTGTTGCCCTGCTGGTTTTTGGTCTGGGTTTAGTCCAGGTGTTTCCTCACTGTCCTCTATTCCTCCCTTTTGGAATGGGATGTGATTCAGTTCCATGTATGTTGGGAGGTTGTATTTGTCTTTTGATTTACAGGAGCTTACAGTTTGGGAGATGGCCTGAGTCTCAGAGGAGACTTTGGACTGTGGACTTTGAATGGCATTGAGATGGTTACAGACTGTGGGGACTTTTAAAGGTTGGACTAAATGCATTTTGCATATTTATATGGTCAGAGCCTATGGGGGCCAGGGAGTGGAATGTTGGTTTGATGATGTCCCCCATAGGCTGTAAGTATTCAGCATTTGTCTTCAGTTGGTGGCCTATTTTTGGATGTCTTAGAAGGTAAAATGTGGCGTGCTTGCTGGGGGAAGTGTGTCACTGGGGGCAGGCTTAGTGAGTTTTAACAAGCCTCGTGATCTCCAGTCTTTCTCTCTGTTTCCTGTGCTCTTTTCAAGATGTGACCCTTGGCTTGCTGCTCCAGCCGCCATGCCTCTCCAGCTGCCACGCCTCCTGCCACAATGGACTCTAATTCCCTGGAACTGCCAATTGTAAGCTCAAATAAACTCTTCCTTTTATAAGTTCCTTGGTCTGGTGTTTTATCACAGCAACAGAAAAGTGACTAATACAGCCCCTTTCCCCATCTGTAGCCCTCTGTAGGTGAAACTTCTGAACCGATGTTTCAGGGTTGACTCCTCAGGGTTCTGGAACAACACGGTCAACTGGGTGGTTGCTAGGTGAACAGGTTGGCTGATCCATCTGGCTGGGAGAGCTTACAGGTCTTCAAGCACAAGATTCCTAGTAACCCAAGCAGGTCTAAGAGTAAGACAGGTCTGGGAAAACTAGCTGGTGGAATGCAGGGATGTGTGAGAAAGGAAACTCACCATGGTAGGTCTGGGAAAGCTCCCTCTGGTAGTTCACAAGGGTCCAATACAAATATGGCAAGTTCAAGGAGATGCCTAAAGGAAGTACACCAAGGTAGGTCTGAGAAAGCCTACAGGAGCAACTAAGGGTCCTGCAGAGCTGAGATTAAGGAGTGCAGGGAGGCGAGGCAAAGGATACTTGCCAAGACAGGTTTTGGAAAGCTCCCAGAGCTGAGTCCACAGCAGTCCTAAGTGAGCAGAGATGGCAGGTTCAAGGAGGTGTGGGAAAGGGAGCTCGCCAAGGAGGGTCTTAGCACAGCTGATCTCATGGAGCAGGCCACTCAGGGAGGTGGGTGTAAGGAGGCTTACCAAGGCAGATCTGGGAAAGCTCCTAGATTTGGGGATCCACAAGGGTCCTAAGAGAGCAGAGATAGACAGAGCAAGGAACATACCTGACCTTTAAAAAGTTGTATTAGTAGATAAATTGCGATGTCCAACTCACCCAATTTTGAGACTTTAAGAATTCTTCATAGCTCTTTGGAGGGTCTAGAATTCTCTAATGAAGCAAAATTAGTCAATGTCATACATTCTGATCGTAGATAATACATATAAGTACTTAGGCAAAATGTGGTGCACTACTTAAAGTTAGAAGTTTCAGAGCTATAAGTTATTATAAAATATCCATTTGTTTACTTTGTAAAGTCCTTATATTTTGAAAAGGGTCACAGATAAGTATTTAAATTCTGCCTCTACAAAATAAAATAACCTCAATGTAAATCTTGATGAATGCTCTTGTTTCAAATTCCAACAAGTGTTCCAAGATATTTTGAGTTATTGTGGACTGTATCCATAATCAATCCAGAGCCAGAAATATAATAACCACTCCTCTTGCTGATGACAAAGCCACACAACTGAAATTCTTAGGATACCACTGAGGTTTCAGGCTAACAATGTATAATCCCATTTTTATCATGTAATAGTTTCTCTGTGCACTGAAAATGTAATAAATGATAAACAAATTAATTTTAATAAGATGAAACATGGGTCCTTCTCACCTTAGAGGCTTTGTACGCATTTCTTCTGCTGTTTAGATGTCTGCCTGTCCCTGTCCCAAACTCTCCTTTTCCAATCCCTTCTAGAGGTCTGTTTAGCTCTTAATTAAAATATCAAATTAAAAGTCAGTTTTAAATGGGAGATTGCAAGTGGATGAGCAACCTTAGATTCCTAGAAAGACCAGTTCCTAACCGGGCGTGGTGGCGCATGCCTTTAATCCTAGCACTTGGGAGGCAGAGGCAGGTGGATCTTTGTGAGTTCAAGGCCAGCCTGGTCCACAGAGTGAGTTCCAGGACAGCTGTGGCTACAGGGAGGCCCTGTCTCAAAAAGACAAAAAAAGAAAGAAAGACCAGTTCCTAAACAACCAAAACAAAACAAGAGGCAAAACCAGAAAGTCATCTTTTACAGGAAGGCTTCTATTCCCAACCTCTGCAAAGTTCCCACATTTTAAGAGTTGGGAGATTCATATCTCCAGGGAGAAATTGTGATGCATCTTAGCTGAATTACAGAAATTTTAGACTGTAGCTGTCCTAAGTCCATAAGTATTTCTGTGTGCTTAAATTGATGAATGAGAAGAAAAATGGAAGAAGTATATAGGGAGTTCAAAACTAACAATGATATTATTTCTAGAGAATGGGAATCCAGTATGAAGTAGGAAAAAAAAAGAATCCAGAAGCCTAATTCCTATTAATTATGGCTGAAGAAAATGAAATCACATTTTTATTTACCAAAACATACATTTCACGTTCATATAGTAAAAGGTCTGGATTACAAAATCACAGGGTCAGGCTTTGTAAAACTAACTACACATTTGGGATTAAATGGAATATTTCATATCTCTTAACATTTTTTAAAATAATGATGAATATTAGTAAATATGTAATAATAATAGTAAAATGAACAATATGTGAAAAGCATACTAAATGATTAGAAAGACACAAAGATAAATGAAGTTGTCAAATAAATACTATGGAAAACATGGTACTCTACACTAATTAGACTGAGAAGGAGAGATGAGAGATAGAGTACCCAGTGTGCTTAGAGACAGAAAAATGCTTCTGATAGAAAATCAGGGACAGTGAGTGGAGCACCTTAGGATAATAGATTGCAGTAGTTTTTGTTAATGCACAGAATATAAAAGAACCTAAAGTCAGCAATTCAAGTGTTTTCTCTTAATAGTTGTTAAACTATTTCAAGTAAAAACTGAAAATAGTACATTGTAATGGAAGGGAATTAGAAAAAAAATGAATTAAAGTAAAAGTTGCATAGGAAACTTCTAGCCAATTACAATATATAAAAGTCCATTGCTATTCTAGAATAATATTTAAAGGAGGTAAGACATAGGAAGGTAAATGGACATCTGCTTTTTGTAGAAGTGGAATGATATTCCACACAAATAATGAAAAAGTAGCCAAAATAAAACCCATACTTTTCTGTGGGGCTAATCTGATAATGGCCACAACCCATTTCAAATTTGTTAAGATTTAGAATTATTTATTCAAAACTTATCAAGGTACAAAACTAAGTCTAGGTCTTTTAGCATGAGATTCAGTACAGCAGCAATAGCCCACAAGTCAGCCCTGTTGAAGACCTGAATCCAGAAAGAAATGTGTGCTATAATCCACCACATCTTCCTTACCTGCAAGGTAATTCTCTGCAAACACGGAGACTTCCCTTGGCCTGCCACAGTGGACTTCCCTTGGCCTGCCACAGTGGACTTCCCTTGGTCTGCCATTCATGGAGATGAAGAGAAATCAACTGGACCTTCAATGTCACCGTGAGTTCAAGGAACAAACTGGAAAGGATCTAAATGTAAAAACATGACTTGGCAGAACAGTTCCCCTCACCTACAGGACTCACTTATTTTGTCAGCAGTCCAACAATGGAAAGGCATGCGCAAAGAAAGATCATGCAGACTGATGTTTTCATGCAGCTTTGAATGTCAGAGTATGAGCAAAAGGGATCAAAATTGTTAAACTTCTTCTGGCTCAGCTGTCGAGAAGATACAAGTAGCTTGAAGGAAGAGGTTGGAGGTTGAGTTTATCTCCAAAAGCTCGTGCTAATTACAGTTAAAGTTAACTCTAAAGCTCAACTCAACTCTAATAGGATTCTAAAAGGTCAGCTTTCACTCTAAAAGGCCAAGAAAGAAAGAGGCTTGTGCTGCCTGAAACTAAACATGACTAAATGTCAGCTTTCCATGTTTGTCACATAATATCTAGGAATAAAGCAATAATATTGCCATGTTGGGGGAAATGGGATCTATAAGCCAGGGGAAGTGAAGCCAATATGAACCAATTAGCTGAGAAAACTACTGTAATTAGCAGACAAGGACTTTAAAAACTCCTGTAAATATATAAATTTTTCACAATACTGGTTGAAATACAGTGTACAGAGAAATGGTGTTTTTCAGATGGTTCTGGTGGCACAAGTCTGTAATACCAGCTACTCTAGAGGTTAAAATTGATGGATTCCAAGTTTAAGGTCTACCTTGGCAACTTGGCAAGACCTTGCCTCAAAATAGAAAGTTCAGAAAAGCTCCTTGGTAGAGCAGTTACTTGGCATATATGAGGGCCTGTGTTCATTCTCTAGGACTGCACTGCCAAAAAGAGACATTATTTCAAGGGAAAGGGAAATTCTAAGAGATGAAATAAGTGAAAATTCTACCACAATGACTACATTAAAAATATGACAACTGCTGAGTTTGTATTACTAGCAAGCAAAACAGACTTAAAGACCAGGAGTATTACCAAGCATAAACAGAACTATTTTGTACCAATAAAGTGTCAGTTCATTAGTGAAACATTAATAACACTAAACATTTATATCAAATAACAGAGCTTCAAGATAAATGTAGCACATTTTGATAAAACTAAAGGGAAATATTAAATAAAATGACATTAGTAGTTGGAGATCTAATGCAGTTCTCTAATGAGTCAACACACACAACACACACAAATCAAAAATGAAGATAAGAGATTTGAATATTATCAAACAATTTAACCTAGTACACATTGATAAAAACATACTCCATAACTGTGGGACTTACAGCACTTTAATGAAACATGGGACAGTCACCAAAATGGAACTTTTTGTATCATGAAGCAAGTTTCAAATGACTTTTAGCAGTTATGAACAAAGTGGTTACAAACATCGGTCTTCAGGTTTTATGAGGATAAGTTGTCCATGTATGTGGGTTGATACAATGAGCACAGTTAGATACTAGTACAGTAAGAGAATACTTTTTTTTTATTTATTTTCTAATTTTTTTTTTAATTTTTTTTTTTTTTTTTTTTTTCCTTTTCCCATGACTTGGCTAGCATTTGTTGCCAGCAGTGTTTTGGATTTGGGGCCTTCTAATGACTGTATGGTATATGCCATTGTATCTCACAGAGTTTTCAATTTGTACTTCTGCACTGACAATATGCTTATTTGGTATCTCTATGTATAGGTTCGAGAAGTACTTGTTTAAGTCTTTTGCTTATTTTTAATTGGACTGTTGATTACTACTAAGTTGAATCCTTTGCATATTTTAGATAATCATATATGAGATATGTCTTACCCAAATATTTTTCACTCAGTCATTTTTTTAAGGGAGAAAAGATACATTCTCCCTCATAGCATGGAAAATTTATGTCCTTCAAGGTAGGAAAAGCATGGTAGAGTTCATGGTGGGGGGAGTGGATGGCAGAAGTATCTCACATCATGGCAGACCAAAATGCAGAGTGATACAGAATCAGGAACAGGGCCATAACCTTCAAAGGCCTGCCCCGATGAGCTCTTTCTCCTAGCTATGCCCTCCTCTTACAGGTTCCATAGCCAACTCAAACAAGATGAAAGAATACATGTCTGGAAAACCAACCCTTCAGAGAATACTTGAAGCAATTCAAAGGACAGAGGAGAGGAGCAACTACCCCCAGGCACCTTGAAAGAGAAATTAATAAAAGCAGAAATGCAGAAGTAGAAACCTAGACGAAAAATGCAAATAGATAATATGGTAAAAGGAAGCAACACAAACCTCTCAATTATAACCTTAAATATTAATGGACTAAACTCCCCAATCAAAAGGCATAGAATGGAAGAATGGATTAGGAAACAGAATCCATCCATATGCTGTCTACAAGAAACCCATCTCACCCTCAGGGATAGGCATCAATTTAAAATGAAAGGATGGAAAAAAATATTCCAAGAAAATGGTACCAAAAAGAAAGCAGGACTTGCTATCTTAATATCAGACAAAATAGACTTCAAAGTAGAAGCAATTAGAAGAGACAAAGAGGGCCATTATATCCTTATCAAAGGGAAAATTAACCATGAAGACTTCACAATCATGAATATATATGCACCAAACTCCGGTGAACCAACCTTTATAAATAAAACTCTACAGAAACTCAAGGCACAGATTAACCCCAGCACACTCAAGCCCCTTTCCCAATCTGTAGCCCTCTCTAGGTGAAACTTCTGAACCGATGTTTCAGGGTTGACTCCTCAGGGTTCTGGAACAACACGGTCAACTGGGTGGTTGCTAGGTGAACAGGTTGGCTGATCCATCTGGCTGGGAGAGCTTACAGGTCTTCAAGCACAAGATTCCTAGTAACCCAAGCAGGTCTAAGAGTAAGACAGGTCTGGGAAAACTAGCTGGTGGAATGCAGGGATGTGTGAGAAAGGAAACTCACCATGGTAGGTCTGGGAAAGCTCCCTCTGGTAGTTCACAAGGGTCCAATACAAATATGGCAAGTTCAAGGAGATGCCTAAAGGAAGTACACCAAGGTAGGTCTGAGAAAGCCTACAGGAGCAACTAAGGGTCCTGCAGAGCTGAGATTAAGGAGTGCAGGGAGGCGAGGCAAAGGATACTTGCCAAGACAGGTTTTGGAAAGCTCCCAGAGCTGAGTCCACAGCAGTCCTAAGTGAGCAGAGATGGCAGGTTCAAGGAGGTGTGGGAAAGGGAGCTCGCCAAGGAGGGTCTTAGCACAGCTGATTTCGTTCATGGGAGCAGGCCCACTCAGGGTGAGGTGGGTTTGGTTCAAAGAGAGGCTTACCAAGGCAGATCGGGAACTGCCTAGGATTTGGGAATCCACAAGGGGTCCTAAAGAGAGCAGAGATACGGACAGGAGGCAGAGGAACCTACCTGACCTTTAAAAGTTGTTTAGTAGATAAATTGCGGCATGAATCCAACTCACCACAATTTTGAGACTTTAAGAATTCTTCATAGCTCTTTGGAGGGTCTAGAATTCTCTAATGAATGCAGAAAATGTCAATGTCAGTACATTCTTGATCGTAGCATAATACCTATATAAGTTACTTTAGGCAAAAAATGTGGTGCCACTTACTTAAGTTAGAAGTTCGAGCTATAAGTTTTATTAAGTAATATCCATTTGTTACTTATGTAAAGTCCTGTAATATTTTGAAAAAGGGTCACAGATAAGTACTTAATTTCGCCTTCTACAAAATAAAAATAACCTCAATGAATCTTTGATGAATGCTTCTTTTCAAATTCCAACAAGTGTTCCAAGATATTTTGAGTTATTGTGGACTGTATCCATAATCAATCCAGAGCCAGAAATATAATAACCACTCCTCTTGCTGATGACAAAGCCACACAACTGAAATTCTTAGGATACCACTGAGGTTTCAGGCTAACAATGTATAATCCCATTTTTATCATGTAATAGTTTCTCTGTGCACTGAAAATGTTAATAACTATGATAAAAACATAATAATTTAATAAGATGAAACATGGGTCCTTCTCACCTTAGAGGCTTTGTACGCATTTCTTCTGCTGTTTAGATGTCTGCCTGTCCCTGTCCCAAACTCTCCTTTTCCAATCCCTTCTAGAGGTCTGTTTAGCTCTTAATTATAATGTTTCAGAATTAAAAAGTCAGTTTTAAAGGAAGATTGCGAAGTGGCATGGCAACCTTAGGATTCCTAGGGAAAGACCAGTTATCCTAGCCGGGCGTGGTGGCGCATGCCTTTAAATCCTAGGCACTTGGGAGGCCAGAGGCAGGGGATCTTTGTGATTCAAGGCAGGCCTGGGGTCTACAAGCGAGTGAGTTCCAGGACAAGCTGGGCATACAGGACCCTGTTTGAAAAGACAAAAAAAGGTAAAGAAAGACCAGTTCTCTAAACAAACCAAAATAACAAAACAAGAGGCAAAACCAGAAAGTCATCTTTTACAGGAAGGCTTCTATTCCCAACCTCTGCAAAGTTCCCACATTTTAAGAGTTGGGAGATTCATATCTCCAGGGAGAAATTGTGATGCATCTTAGCTGAATTACAGAAATTTTAGACTGTAGCTGTCCTAAGTCCATATAAGTGTATTTCTGGTGTGCTGTAAGGATTGTATGATATTGAAAAGAAAATGAAGAAGTATAAGGGAGTTCAAAACTAACAATGATATTATTTCTAGAGAATGGGAATCCAGTATGAAGTAGGGGAAGGAAAAAAAAAAAAAGAATCCAGAGGCCTAATTCCTATCTAATTATGGCTGGAATAATGAAATCACATTTTATTACCAAACATACATTTCATGTTCATATAGTTAAAAGGGTAACTGGATTTTACAAAAATCACAGGTCAGGGCTATTGTAAAAACTACACTACACATTATGGGATTAAATGGATATTTCATATCTCTAACATTATTTTAAAATAATGATGATATTTAGTAAAAAATGTAATAATAATAGTAAAATGAACAATATGTGAAAAGCATACTAAATGATTAGAAAGACACAAAGATAAATGAAGTTGTCAAATAAATACTATGGAAAACATGGTACTCTACACTGAATTAGACTGAGAAGGACAGATGAGAGATAGAGTACCCAGTGTGCTTAGAGACAGAAAAATGCTTCTGATAGAAAATCAGGGACAGTGAGTGGAGCACCTTAGGATAATAGATTGCAGTAGTTTTTGTTAATGCACAGAATATAAAAGAACCTAAAGTCAGCAATTCAAGTGTTTTCTCTTAATAGTTGTTAAACTATTTCAAGTAAAAACTGAAAATAGTACATTGTAATGGAAGGGAATTAGAAAAAAAATGAATTAAAGTAAAAGTTGCATAGGAAACTTCTAGCCAATTACAATATATAAAAGTCCATTGCTATTCTAGAATAATATTTAAAGGAGGTAAGACATAGGAAGGTAAATGGACATCTGCTTTTTGTAGAAGTGGAATGATATTCCACACAAATAATGAAAAAGTAGCCAAAATAAAACCCATACTTTTCTGTGGGGCTAATCTGATAATGGCCACAACCCATTTCAAATTTGTTAAGATTTAGAATTATTTATTCAAAACTTATCAAGGTACAAAACTAAGTCTAGGTAGCATTTTGTACAGAATCAAGTACAGCAAGCAATAGCCCACAAAGTCAGCACCTGTTGAAGACTTCTGGAGATCCGAAAGGCAAAATGTTTGGTGCTATATAATCTCACCACATCTTCCTTTACCTGTCAAGGTAATTTCTCTGCAAACACGGAGGACTTCCCTTGGCCTGCCACAGTGGACTTCCCTTGGCCTGCCACAGTGGACTTCCCTTGGTCTGCCATTCATGGAGATGAAGAGAAATCAACTGGACCTTCAATGTCACCGTGAGTTCAAGGAACAAACTGGAAAGGATCTAAATGTAAAAACATGACTTGGCAGAACAGTTCCCCTCACCTACAGGACTCACTTATTTTGTCAGCAGTCCAACAATGGAAAGGCATGCGCAAAGAAAGATCATGCAGACTGATTTTCCTCACTATGCCTCTATTCCTCCCTTTTGGAATGGGAATGTGTATTCAGTTCCACTGTATGTTGGGAGTATGTAATTTGTCTTTTGATTTTACAGGAGCTTACAGTTTAGGAGATTAGCCTGAGTCTTAGAAGAGACTTTGGACTGTAGACTTTTGAATGGCATTGAAATTGGTAAAGCCTATGGGGACTTTTAAGGTTGGACTAAATTCATTTTGCATTTTATATGGTCAGGAGCCTATGGGGGCCAGGAAGTGGAATGTGGTTGTTTGAATGAGTGTCCCCCATAGGCTGTAAGTATTTGGATATTTGTCTCCAGTTGGTGGCGCTGTTATTGGAGGTATGAGAAGGTGTGGCCGTGCTAGGGGAGGTATGTCATTGGGGGCAGGCTTGGTGAGTTTAACAAGCCTCGTGGTCTCTAGCCGCTCTCTCTGCTTCCTGTGCTCTTTGCGAGATGTGACCCTCGGCTTGCTGCTCCGGATCCAGGCGCCATGCCTCCCGCTACAATGGACTCTAATTCCCAGGAGCCATTAATTGTAAGCTCAAATAAACTCTTCCTTTTATAAGTTCCTTTGGTCATGGTCTTTTATCACAGCAACAGAAAGGTGACTAATACAGGGTCTTTTGTTTTTTCATATGAAATTAAGGATTTTTTCCAAGTCTGTGAAGAAGCTCATAGGGATTCTGATTGGGATTGCATTGAATCTGTATATCAGTTTGGGTAAAACTGTCATTTTTACTATGTTAGTTTTCCCAATCCATGAGCACTGGAGGTCTTTCCGTCTTTTGACATCATTTTCAGTCTCCTTCATCAGCGGTTTAAAATTTTTGTTGTAGAGGTCTTTGATATCTTTGGTTAGGTTTTTTCCCAGGTATCTTATTATTTTTGAGGCTATTGTGAGTGGGAAGTTCTTCTTATATTCCTTCTCCACTTGCTTAATTTTAGTGTAAAGTAAGGCTACTGATTTTGCTAGGTTAATTTTGTAGCCTGACACTTTTCTAAAACTCTTAATCATTTCTAGAAGTTTTCTGGTGGAGTTTTTAACATCCCTTAAGTAAAATATCATATCATCTGCAAAATGGGATAGCTTAACTTCTTCTTTTCTGATTAATACTTCGTTAATCTCCTTCTCTTGTCTTATTGCCCTAGCAAGTGTTTCAAGCACAATGTTGAAGTGGAGTTCCCTTAAAGGCAGGAACCCAGCAAGGCTGCCCCCTATTACCACTCCTGTTGAACAATTTTTCATAATCTTTACTTGAGCTTTCTAGTTGCTCCGCATTATCCTGCAGGTCTGATATTCTTTTTTCTGCTTCTTCCATTCTGCTTCTGAGGCTTTTTCCCATCCTCTCCTGGAGATTGGATGAATGTTCAATTTCCTTTTTCATTTCATCCTGTGATTTCTTTAGATTTTCCACTACCCTCTGGAGCCTGTCATTCTCATCTTATAGCTCCTTGGTTCGTTGGTCATTTTCTTTTTTCATTTTGGCCTGGGAACTTTTCAGCATTTCCACTTGCCTTACTGACACCTCAGAGACCATGAGCCTGTCCAGAGCCCAAGCTGGAGGCAGGTGCTGAGCCACCCAGGGTTCAAGGCATTTCTGCCTTGCCTTACCAACATCTCACTTCTTCTTCTTCTTCTTCTTCTTCTTCTTCTTCTTCTTCTTCTTCTTCTTCTTCATAAATACTTTTATGGAAAGAAAATAAAAATCAAATCACTTTGTCCTCTTGTCCTACCCTAACCTCAGGTACTCACCTTGTTTTTCCTGAAGGAAATTCCACTATCTGGGTTCAGAATTAAATATTTGTGGGAAGAATTAAGGTTAAGCTTTTAATATTCAAGAAAAAGGGTGTTTGATTAAAATTCTTCTATTAAAGTGTAGGCTACAAAAGGATTTTGCTAATGGGCGAAATTTTAAAATAAAATGATTTTATAATAAAAACACTTTTACTGGTATATTTATTACATCATTTTCAGTCCAATTTAGACACATTCCCCTTTACCTGCCCGCTATCCCACCCCAGTTCATGCATTCTGCCATACATGTCCTGCATCTTTTTCTCAGTCTTTTAAAACTTTTTCTCTGCAGAGATCTAGTGTTTGAGGCAGAATTTAACTGTTTCAGTCAATTCATTGACCCAGTCCTTATGTTGCTGTTGTTCCCTCCCATTTACATTGCTCCAAAATATGCCCATATAAACGCCACATATATACCAAAATTATGACCTCCAAAAATAAACTGGATGTTAGTTCCAAAATATGCTTAGGAATTCACATTTTTTCCTTTAATTTTATATTATTATAAAGTATGAATACAAACGTTCCACCCATATATGGCTTTTACAATGTCTGAAAATCAATGGTTAGTTAATTCTAGAGCCCATTAAGGAATTCACGTTATAACAACATAGTTGTTTTCAGATAAACAGAAATATGACAATAACGTCGTTCAGCTTGCCTTTCATCTGGGGATTTGGTGTTAACATCCACAAATGAGGGACACCATTATCCACTTGTTTTTCTGCGACTGTTACTTCACTTAGAGTTCTATCCATTTACCTGCAAATTTCATGTCATCTTTCTTTACCGTTGAGTAGTACTCCATTGTATAGATGTACCACATTTTTGTCATCCACTTATCAGTTGAGGGGCATTTGGGTTGGTTCCAGCTCTTCGCTATTGTGAAGAGAGCTGCAATAAACATGGATGTACATGTATCTTTGCGGTAGGATGAGTCTTGTGAGTGTATACCCAGGAGTGGTATGGCTGGGTGAGGTTGTAGGCTCATTTTGAATCTTTTAAGGCTTCTCCACACTGCTTTCCATAGTGGTTGTATGAGTTTACATTCCCACCAGCAGTGGATGAGTGTTCCCCTTTCTCCACAACCTCTGCAGCACTTGGTATCATTTGTTTTCTTAATCTCAGCCTGTCTTATCAGAGTGAGATGATGTCTTAGAGGGTTTTTAATTTACAGAGGTCCCTCTATCTTATTTATTCTTTCAAAGAATCAGGTCTTGGATTCATTGCTTCTTTATATTGTTTTCGTTGTTTCTATTTTATTGATCTCAGCTCTGATTTTTTTATTTCTTCTTGTTTGTTGGGTTTTGGATTCATTTGTTGTTGTCTCTCAAGTGTTTTTAGTTGCAATTCTAGGTTGTTTGTGCTCTTTCTTTTTTTAATGTAGGCAATTAAGGCTATAAATTTCTCTCTTAGGATCTGCTTTTGGTACATCCCATAGGTTTTGTTGTTTTGTGTTCTTCTTTTCATTTAATTCCAGGAATACTTTTTATTTTTTTTTTTTATGTGTATAAGTGTACTGTCTGCATGTAGGTTGGTGCACCTGTGTTGTGCAATGGTTAATCTGGGCTAATTGTGTGGCCTTAAGCATCCAAAAGGAAAGTATAACCAGAAATAAATAACCAGTAAAGTCTGAGAAATTGTACTTCAGATATAAAACTTGAGAATCCTCCAAACCTCCAATGCCAGATGGGGACTACTAAGATATCCAGCTTGTAGACTGAGTGGCCACTGGGATTTCAGCCTCTTTACAGTGTAGACTGCCATTGTTGGACTACCCAGGATATGTCATGGAGGCCAGTGAAGGAAGATCAAGACAGGACACATTCTTGCTGGACCTCATTTGGGTGACCACGGGGGGGGGGACTGCAGTGTGGAACATGGGGGCAGGATTGATGCTTCTTTGGTTTTGCCAAGGAGGAACCTTCAAGCACTTCCTTGGGGAAAACATGACATCTTTTGGTAAGAAAAAGATTATATTTAAAAGTTAAAAATATTTCGTAGCAGAGTGTTCTGGGAGCTAGTAGCTGAGCTTCGATCACAGAGTGCTGCCCAAGTAGTTGGGGGCAGATTACGTGCTGCCCGAGCAGCAGCTGCTGGTGGGAATGCAAACTTGTACAACCACTATGAAAAGCAGTATGGAGAACCCTTAAAAGACTCAAAATGAGCCTTCCACCTGACCTATCCATACCACTTCTGGGAATATATCCATCAGACTCTTCCTACCACAGAGATACATGTACAGCCATGTTTATTGCAGTTCTCTTCACAATAGCAAAGAGCTGGAATCAACCCAAATGCCCCTCAACCAATGAGTGGATAGAGAAAATATGGTGCATTACACAATGGAGTTCTATGCAGTGGTAAAGAAAGATGACATCATGAAATTTTCAGGTAAATGGATGGAACTAGAAGACTTTATGCTAAGTGAAGTAACACAATCCCAGAAAAACAAAAGACGAATGGTATCCCTTATCTGTGGATGTTAGTACCAAGTACCTAGTTGTAAGACAAACTGAACAAGGTTAATGTTATATTCCTCATGATCTAAAGACAACTATGCTCTTGCAGTGTGGATCCCTAAACAAGTTTTAGAGCTGACATAACATTTATTTTCAGACCTTAGGTTTTTGGTACATGATGGAGGGTATGTGTGCATCTTTTAGAGTAATATGGGATTAAAATGGAAAGATACAAATCAAGAAATATGCTATGTAAATAACATATAGTTTGTTTCCAAAGGATACAATCTTGATATAGTTGTAATAGGCTGGTGCAACTTAGCCTTTCTGGGTGCTTCACGACCATACTTAACATCCATACCAATTTGGCTGAGGGACCTAAGGGATAACTTTGTTATCCCTTATCTTGAAATGTCCTACAGACGTGGGTCACCAGTCTTCCTGTTCAGGGAGGTCTTGGAGAGCCACCGAGGGAATTCAGCCAGTGTCCAGTCTAAAGAGAGGAAAATCTCAGTTTTTTTTCCATTTTTTAGCTATAAGTGATAATCCATGAGTACAAGCATCCGTCATGTAAGACCAAAAAAAACTGAGAGAAAGATGCAGGACAGATATGGCAGAGTACATGATCTGGGATGGGGTGGGGGTGGGGGGGAAGGGAAAGGAAAATATGCCTGAACTGAATCAGAAAATGATGTATGAAATGCACAAAGCATCAATAAAAAATGTTAAAAAAAAAAAGAAGGCAGGCTGGGCATGAGCTGGAGGAGCAAGCAAGTGAACAGCATTCCTCCATGGCCTGTGCTTCAGCTCCTGCCTCCAGGTTCCTGCCCTGAGTTCCTGCCTTGGGCTCCCTCAGTGATGAACTGTGACCCAGGAGATGTAAGCTGAATAAACCCTTTCCTCCCCCCCCTCAAAAAAATAATTAAAAACTGTTTAATAATTTAAAAATAAAGAGAGGAAAATCTGATCATGCTTCAGAAAAGAAACCCTGGTCTAGCAAGACCTGCTTTTGTCCTCAAGTGGATGGAACTGGCTAATGAAAAGCTGAAAGGAGCAAGGGGCTCCCATCCTTCTCCTCCCCTCAAAAAAGGCCCCGAGAGACCCCCGAGGACCAGATCTTCAACTGACCTTGAGAAAACAAAAACCTTGGTTAATCTGGGCTAACTGTGTGGCCTTAAGCATCCAAAAGGAAAGTACAACCAGATACAAATAATCAGCAAGACCAGAGAAACTCTATATCTGTAGATATAGAACTTGAGATCTCGGTAAAAAAGACAAAAAAAAAAAGAGAGAGTATTGTTGTTTGGCCTATCTCCAATTCTTACTGGCAAGTGCATCTACTCTATGGCTGCCACCAATTTTGGCACTCCTCAAAGGCATGAGACACAGCTTTTTAACCTCCTAATATGGTCTGAGGACTCATGTCTCTCCAAGAATCCTCCAAACCTTCAATGCCAGATGGGGACTACTGAAATACCCAGCTTATGGACTAAACAGCTAAGGGGATGTCAGCCTCATCAGAGTGTAGACTGCCATTGTTGGACTACCTGGGCTATATCATGGAGGCCAGTGCAGGAGGATCAAGACAGGAAAACTGCTTACTGGACTTCATTTTGGGGGACCATGGAAGGGAAAGACCCCAATGTGGAGCAAAAGTGCAGGACTGATGGTTGGGGTTGCCAAGGAGGAAACTTTGAGCACTTCCTTAAGGAAAATATGACATCTTTTAAGGAAGAAAAAAGTTGGAGAGAACAATAACAAAAGAACTTAAAAAAAAATCTGGAGAGACCCGTAGAGAGATGCAGGACAAGTATGGCAGAGTGCAGGGACTTGGGTGGGATAGGGGTCATGGAAGAAGTGACTCTAGATTTGATTGAGAAATTATGTGTGACCTATGGAAAAAGTTTAATAATGGTAATAATAATAAAAAATAAAGAAATATTTTGTAAAATAATACTTACTCTATTTATACATGCTACAACAGTTCATAATTTTCCTTATGTAATCCTATGGTGTGCTCTATCATGTAGGAATATTAATATTCATATTCTAAAAAAAAGAGAATGTAAAGTTAGACTTCTTTTGACCTGCATGCAACTTTACTGTTAAAAATCAAAATCCCTAAAGAGCTTTTTTTGTGTCATTATATTATTACTGATAGGCAGAACTGTGATGGGTTTACTTGGATTGTTGCCGCACAGGACTCAGTCCAGTAATATCTATAACAATTACAGATACCCAGTTTAGATGTTTAATATATTTTAGCCCTTGAAAAATTGTTTTTGTTGTATAACCACTCCTTATAGTAGATTATTTAAGACAAGCTATCAATATATAGACCAGGTGGCCTCAAACACACAGAGATCTGCCTGCCTCTGCCACCTGTGTGCTAAGATTAAAGGCATGCAGCAGACATGGTAGATCATTGTTTTTCAAATTACCGAAGATAACGTTGAAGTTCACAGAAATTTGACCTTTGAAAGAAAGAAAGAAAACTAAAATTAAAAATAGTGGAGACAGAAAGCCAGGCCTCTACATGGTCAAAATGTTAGAAAAAGGTATGCATATTTTCATCAGAAAGGGATGATAACATGTATCTATGTTTGTGTGGGTGTGCATGATTTTGTGGGTGTGCACATGACTTCATAGGTTAGAAGATAATTTCAGTTGTCATTCCTCAGGAGCCAGCCACCTTATTTTTCTGTGAATCAAGTTCTTTCTGGTACTCACTAAATAAGCTATTCTGGCTGGCCAGTGAGCCTTAGGGAGATCTGTTGGTCTCTGCTTCCCAAGAACTGCAATTAAAGCATACACCACCATGTTCACCTTTTTAAATTGGGAACTGTAGATCAAACTCGGATCCTCGTGCTTGCAAGGTAAGCACTTTACCTACCAAGCCATCCATCCCAGCCATCTACCTATCTAAGGAAATGATAAATGTTGGGGGTCATATGCATCTTTAACCTGATTTAGACATTACATGACAAATACATATATCAAAGCATTAAGTGGTACCACACTGTTATGCTTAATTTTCCATGGCTTCCCCTGGACAATATACTGTAACCTGTAAGACAAACTCTTTTTTCTCCATGCTGGACAGTTTTTGTCAACTTGATACAAACTAGAATTAGCTAGGAAGGACTCTTAACTCAGGAATTTCATCAGACAGACTGGACTGTGGACATGGCTCTGGGGCATTTTCTTGATTGTTAATTTATGAAGTAAGACCCAGCCAGTTGTGGGCAGTGACATTCCTGGCAAGGTAGGCCTGGTCTGCATAAGAAAGATAACTGTAAGTCAGACAAAGGAAGCCAGTGAACAGCATCCCATGCTCTCCAATTCAGATCCTTCTGCCAGGCTCTTGCCTTGAGTTCCTTCCCTGACTTGCCTCAGTGTTGGTCTGTGACCTGTGAGTTATAAGATAAAATAAATAAACCGTTTCCTCCTCAAGTTGTTCTTGGTCAGCATTTTATCATAACAGAAAAATAATGAACACACTCCACAATTTGGTTTTGGTCATGGTGTTAATCATAGCAACAGGAAAGTAAACTAGGACACATGTCGTCGGTATATTTCCCCCAAATATTATTTTAGTTTTCTTTTCTTTTGCATATATATATATATATATATATATATATATATATATATTTTTTTTTTCTTTTTATNCGCTGTAACCCAGTTCTGCTGCCCAGGCCAAATGCAGCCAGCATGGGGTCAAGCAGCACCTTCCAGAAACAGTGCAACAAGACCCGAATGCCTGCACCTTCCTACACGGGGAAGAGTGGCCTGGCCTGAAGGACCATCCATCTGCAAGACCCTGTGTCCTCTGCACTGGACTGGAGCAGCTGTCACCCATGCAGATGCTCTGAAACCTAGTGTTGAGGGGTCACGGAACTGTGAACTCTGAGCACCCAGCTCTATGTGTTCCATGGGGCTTCTTCCATGAGCCCATTTCATCCTTTAAATTATTCATAGCAAAAGTGAATTTATTGGGGGCTGGTGGAACAAGGGTCCTAGCAGAGATCAGGAAGAGTATGAACCTGGTGGTCTTACCTCCCTTGTATGAATTGTGCTCAGCATCCTTGGAGTCTAGGATGCTGAGAAAACCCAGGTTATACAAAATACATACATAAATACACACATACACAAATATATATATATATATATATATATATATATATATTACTGAGACCAGTTAGCAAAGCCCACATGCCTGCGGGTATAGGACTGTCCACTGTGGACAAAATGAGTAGCCCCACACCTGAAGAGAGCTGAATTTACTTCTCTCCACAGTCATCAACTGCTAGTAGCTTTTCAAATAAGAGTAGGTTTTTGTGAGCCCCTCCCAGCATCCATGATGGAGTATTAACTAGACTGATTTTGTGGAGGTCTTGGGTAGACAACCACATCTGTTAAGAGTTTATCAGTGCAACTGCTTCTCATCTCTAGAAGACATTATTTCCTAGCAGTCTTTCCTGAATGCTGGATTTTACAATCTCTCCACCCTGTCTTTTGTACATTTCCTGAGCCTTGGGTGGAGGGGATATAATATTAAAAACTAGCTTCCTAAGGCTTAAATGGGTGCCTGATAGAATCAATACAAGCTAACTATCGCTAACAAGAGATTTTCCACTTTGGAGAATGAAGAATCAAGACATAAACTGTTTTCAACGACTCTTTGCATTGAACGCCATCTAATCCTTTAAGTGAAGAAACAAAAAGAAGATGTACAACTTTCCATGGTGGCTTGTTTGCTTCTAGAAGAATGAAAGGTTGTGTGTAAAGATTTTCCTAGAGAAACAGAGGAGGGTAATGCCTGCCAGGTACTTTGGTTTTGGGTGAATCTCCGAAGCCTGGGGACATTTTTCTTGTGCTGTTAAAGAACCTCTCAGTGGCCACAGAAAATCACTAGCTAGGCTTTGCATATAAGATGACTGATCAAAGTTACAAGAAGTGCTGACTCAAAATCCATCTTTGGTAACATCAGCTTTGATTTAGAAAAGCAATATTTAGGAAAAAATCTTATTCTTTGCTATCTCATTTATACCAAATTGGTGCTAGATTAGTTTTAGAGTCACTGCACAATTATGCATTTTCTAGCTCCCTGAAAAGAGTGGGCTTTCTTTTCTTAAGTCTAAAATCTTCACCACGTGAAGCTAATTTATTCCTTCTCTGTATTTGGGATTACTTTTGGATATTTCACAGAGATGAAAAACTGTTGAGAAAAAAGTATTGAGTACGTTTTCACACACTTTCTTGTCTGGTACTGTGCTCCTGAGAAGAAATGAAATGGAGACCTAATTGTAATCTTGTGTAGTTTCTTCAGGGACAGTCAGTCACCTAAGCTTCTGGGAGTAAAGTGGAGGCCACTTCCTTTCTAAATGGTCATTAACCCTCTCTTCAAGATATTTTCTTTCCAAGGGTCTCTACAAGGAACTATCCAGAATACCTGAACACTCTTTGTGGATAGCCTTGAGTAAACCTAGTTTATTATAAACTAAATTCTGTGCTCAGCGCTATTCGGGTCCTCTACATAAGTTTTGTGTGTGTGTGTGTGTGTGTGTGTGTGTGTGTGTGTGTGTGTGATTATGTACTCTTTTCTCTCATTTTGAAACAGTCTCTTCACTGAACCTGGAGCTCACCAGTAGGCCAGACCTGGAGAGATGCTTGTAGCCCTGGGGCTACTGATGCATATAACCATGCCTTGCTTTTTCCTTCCTTGGGTATCCTTATTCTCAAGCTTGCCCAACAAGCACTTAACCCACTAAGCCATCTCTCCTGTTCACTGTGTTTTTGAATCTGGGTTGTATGGCCTTAACTAGAGCATGATTGGAATGAATTTTCCTGCTTATCCTTGTGATGTTGAATGTTTTATATGTGAATATGGATAAGGCCCCACTGAGACCTCAGGTCCAAGATTTTTTAATTTAAGAGAGGCAAAGCTTTGGTAATTATCCCCAGTGTTTTCCTTACTTGTTGCAGGTAGAAAATCTTCCCCCATTCTTGTATGTCTTGATTCTGTGTATAGTATTCAAGTTATCCCTGGGCAAATACCCTGCATTCAATGACAAGAAAATATCCAAGAGAACACTGAAAACCTTTCTGCACTAGGGCAGAATTTGCAGCATATTATCTTTTTGAACCTGTCTCAGATTCCTTTTAGTTCAAATCTCAATTCTTCCTCTCCTTTGGTCTTCTAAGTGGTTTGAAAGAGTTTTTATCATAAGCACTGCTGGGGCCAGGGGGTGGAACCCAGAGTCTTGTACATGGTAGTCAAGCACTCTACCACTGAGCTAATGAGCTATATCTCCAGCCACACAAACACAAACACTTCTCTCTCTCTCTCTCTCTCTCTCTCTCTCTCTCTCTCTCTGTAAACTATAAGAGTTTGTTAGCTAGATGAAGATATTAAATATGCAGTCAAGACAATAAACAAAATATTAAATATGCAGTCGAGATAATAAACAAAAATGTGCCTATGTGCAAGGTACCCAGCGAAAGTTTCCACCCTCTTGCCTTGGTTCCATGACTGCTTTGAACAATAAAAGACAGAAGCAGTTACCCTATGTCAACATCGGGCCCAAGAATTAAGAAGCCATCAGTGTCTAGTTCTTGTAATCTGAAACACCCACCTTCGAGAGTCAGCTTTGATGTTGGGAGGAACCTAAGCCATTCTATGGAGAGACTGAAATGGAAATGAACTGAGACCCAAGCGAGCTGTTCCATCTTGGTTCCCATATAATCCTTATCAAGTGCCTTTCAGGGAGTGGAGACATTGGTTTTAGCTTCTAGCCTCCAGTCTCCAGGTGGAGATTCTCCACCTTCTAGTCTATAGCTGGGATTCTCCACCTGATATATACAAGAGTGGTAGGTCATCATAACCAGACCCCGTGCAAATAAATGAGCATTGATTTTCAATCATTTGATATTTGGGGATTGTTGTTACACAGCCATATAATATTGGAGCCCTGGTCATTAAATATCTCTTGGATGAGTGATTTAGGAAAATGACATTGATAAAAGTCTAGAATTAGGACAAGAGTATTACTTTAGATTGTTTGGGAAAATGCATTTAGACAATAAAGGGGCATTGGTGAAATATTTTCAAAGAGAAAGGAAGAAAATATGTAATGTTTTATAACACCATAGTTTTCTTTTTTTTTTTTTCTTTACAATTTCCACTTCCTTTTGGAGCTTCTCAATCTCTTCCTGTAGCTCTTTGCTTTGCTGGTTGGTTTCCTTATCTTTTTTCTCTTTTTTTTCTTTTTTTTTAATTTAATTTTTATTGATGAGTTGTGCATTTCGTACATCATTTTCCAATTCAGATCAGGCATAATTCCCTTTCCCTTCCCCCCCACCCCCACCCCATCCCAGATCATGTATTCTGCCGTAACTGTCCGGCATCTTTCAGGTTTTTTTTTTTTTCATTTTTTAGCTATAAGTGATAATCCATGAGTATAAGCATCCTTCGTGCAAAACCAATCTATAGACTGTTGTGCCCAAACCCCCACAGTCCCACCATTCAGTGGAGGTTGACAGGTTGTTTGTTCAATCAAGTTGATCAAATGAGTGTCCAGACTACATCGCTGTAGTTTCACCGTTCACCCCAATCGCAGCCTTTACATTCTACCACGCCCCCTCTTCCGCAGATTGTTCCCTAGGCTTAGAAAAGGGGCACAGGTGGATGAGAAGTAAAACTGTCCTCTCTCTCTGGAGCTGTTGACTTGGATTCTGGTCAATTCTGGCTGTTTCCTTTCATGGGCTGACAGTTTGTTCAGGAGTAACCTTTCGATCCTACTAATGAAGCACAAGCAATTAGATATATAGGTATTTAAGCAGCACTAATAGTTATGGTAGGTTACTTTGGCATAGACACATATGTTTGGATGATATGTTAATCCATGAATTACATTTTTACCCCCTGATAAATATAACAGGGTCTTACTGTGGCTTATGACATCTCCTAACCTGTAGAGGATGTAGGCTTGTGGCATCAGCCATGGGTTATTCCTCCAAGGAGAGAGCCAACAGCCAATTAGATTTGGGATATACAGGCACATGGCTGCCTCTGCTGCACAGTATTTCCAGGCAGGTGAAGTGTAGCTGGTGCTGATGGTGGAGTCTTGCTTGACTCAGGGAGACCCGTATTTGCTTTATTGGTTTAGTGGCCTTTGGGAACACTCTCTGGCATTCCAGAGGCCATCTGTACCCTTGCATGTGCGGTCTCAATACATCCCTCCCATGTTAACGTCAGGTCTTCGGCAGCAGGGTCTTATCGCCTCTCCTCCTGCAGGTATCCCAACTTAGGGGCAAGGAGCCCTTACCTTTTGTGGGGCCTTGGATCCCCTGGCCAACATCCCCCTGGTAGAACAATCCATTGCTGATGTCAGAGCTCCTGCATTAATATACTTTGCCTAAGTGCATAGCCCAAGGACT
Organism: Rhizomys pruinosus; assembly: GCA_009823505.1. Taxonomy (NCBI): domain Eukaryota; kingdom Metazoa; phylum Chordata; class Mammalia; order Rodentia; family Spalacidae; genus Rhizomys; species Rhizomys pruinosus. The sequence continues at coordinate 1,000,705 of VZQC01013520.1, forward strand.
TTAGTATTATATTTGGTTCTGAACAGAGTATAATCCTTTTCACAGTTCTTATGTCTATTAGTCAATTAAAGAAGGCATTTTTACCGGTTTTATAAGAGATTACCTCTATAATAGTTGTCTCCAATTTACAGTTGGAAAATGACATCATCATCGTCATATTTCTCCTTGTTCTATGGGGGGGGAGGCAAGAAAGTCATATCAAAACCTTTGTTGCACCTAGAAGGTATAAGTTTCATTAGGACTCATTATAGATAGTTGTTACATGTAGGATCCACAGAAGGGTTCGATGTTTATGGCAATCTGAGGCTTTTCTTCCTTTCAGTGTTCAGACGGGTCAACCTTTCAGTTGCCACTTTTTGGTACATCCTACTCAATGCAAAGCTGTATCTTTTCTTTCTCAGCCGTTAAGTTGGTGACATTTTGTCCTGTTGGAACAAACAAATCTTTTCCCATAGTTAGTTTTAAGATTTGAATTGCAAGGTTTTTGACTAGAAGGTTTCATGTCTGTCTGTACCGCCCCCCCCCTTTTTTTTTAACCCATGAGTCTCCAGAAGACAGTTGTATTATACATAACTATAGGGTGGAATCAAGGCACAGATTTCATCAAATTCACCCATGCTGTTTTGGGTGACTATATATGATTAACTTGGGAAGCAAACTTAATTTTTGCTTTAAATCATCTTAAAGAGAATGCTACAAGGTGATACTGTACAACAGAGAAATTATAGAGAACATTTGTATGTGCCAATCCCAAAGTTATTGCTCTAGAGATTTTGTGTAAAACAAATGTGGACAACAGCAAATTATATCTACATTTAACTCAGATGCATTACCGTTTTTATCAGAGTCTGTAAACCAATGTTGTTTAATATACACATATTTACTTTTACTAAGTCCTAAAACACCATGTATCCTGTAGACAGTGTCTAGGTGAAACTGAGTACTTGCTGAACTCACATCAATTAAATATGCCTTGATTGAATATACATCCGTGTCCCTCTCCCACCCATCCCCCCTTCCCAATTCACCATTTCAGTCCATTTTCTGATGCAGTCTTTCTGTTGTTGTTCTTTTACTATGCATCCCTCTCCATGAGAAATATTTATATCTGGGTTGTTGGTACTAGCATCCACATATGAGGGACACCATTTGTCGTTTGTTTTTCTGGGACTGTGTTACTTCACTTAACATAATGTCTTCCAGCTCCATCCATTTACCTGCAAAGTTCATGATGTTGTCCCTCTTTACTGCTGCATAGAACTCCATTGTATACATGTACCACATTTTCTCTATCCACTCGTCAGTTGAGGGGCACCTGGGCTGGTTCCAGCTTTTTGCTATTGTGAACAGAGCTGCAATAAACATAGCTGTGCATGTATCTTTGCAGTAAGTTGTGTCTTGTGGGTATATACCCAGGAGTGGTATGACTGGGTCAAATGGAAGGCTCATTTTGAGTCTTTTAAGGGTTCTCCACACTGTTTTCCATAGTGGCTGTACTAGTTTACATTCCCACCAGCAATGGATGAGTGTTCCCCTTTCCCCGCAACCTCTCCAGCATTTGGTAACATTCGTGTTCCTGATCCTAGCCAGTCTTATTGGAGTAAGGTGATATCTCAAAGTGGTTTTAATTTGCATTTCCTTAATTATCAGAGATGTTGAACAGTTCTTAAGATGTTTCTCAGCCATCTCTAATTCCTCCTCTGTGAAGTCTCTATTCAGATCTTTGCTCCATCTTTTGAGTGATTCATTTGTTTTCTTTCTTCTTTGTTTTTTGAGTAGCTTGTATACTCTGGAAATTAATGCTTTGTCAGATGTATCTGCTGTGAAGGTTTCCTCCCACTCTGTGGGTCTTCTCCTCACTTCCTTTATTGCTTCCTTTGATGTACAGAAGCTTTTGAGTTTAATGAGGTCCCATTTGTCAATTGTCGATCTTATTTCTTGTGCAGCTGCTGTCTGATTTAGGAAGTCTTTTCCTACACCTATGTCTTGTAGTCTGCTGCCAAGCTTCTCTTCTATCACCTCCAGAGTTTGGGGTTTCACGTTGAGGTCTTTGGTCCATCTGGAGTTGACCTTTGTACAAGGTGAGAGGTAGGGGTTTAATTTCATTCTTCTACAAGTGGTGATCCAGTTTTGCCAGCACCACTTGCTGAAGATGCTGTCTTTCTTCCATTGTGTCTTCTTGGCCCCCTTGTCAAATATGAGGTGGCTGAAATTGTATGAGCTCAGGTTTGGATCTTCAGTTTTATTCCATTGGTCAACTGGTCTGTTTTTGTGCCAGTACCAGGCTGTCTTTATGACTATAGCCCTATAGTATAGTTTGATGTCTGGTATAGCGATCCCCCCTGTATTGCTCTTTTCACTCAGGGTTGCTTTGGCTATTCGGGGTCTTTTGTTTTTCCAAATGAAATTGAGGATTTTTTTTTCCAGGCCTGTGAAGAAACTCTTGGGGATTCTGATTGGGATCGCATTAAATCTGTACACTAGTTTGGGTAGGATGGACATTTTTACTATATTTATTTTCCCAATCCATGAGCATGGGAGGTTTGTCCATCTTCTGATGTCTTCCTCAATTTCCTTTTTCAGGGGTTTAAAATTTTTGTTGTAGAGATCCTTGGTGTCTTTGGTTAGGTTTGTTCCTAGGTATTTTATTGTTTTTGAGGCTATTGTGAGTGGGAAGGTCTCCTTGTAGTCCTTCTTCAGTTGCTTGTTGTTGGTGTAAAGAAAGGCTACTGATTTTTCTAGATTTATTTTGTATCCTGCCACTTTACCAAAGCTCTTAATCATTTCTAGGAGTTTTCTGGTGGAGTTCTTAGCATCCCTTAGGTAGACAATCATATCATCAGCAAAAAGGGATAGCTTGATTTCCTCTTTTCCAATTAGAACTCCTTTAATTTCCTTTTCTTGCCTTATTGCCCTTGCAAGGGTTTCCAGCACTATATTGAAGAGGAGTGGTGACAGGGGGCAGCCTTGCCGAGTTCCTACCTTCAAGGGGAATGCTTCTGTCATTTCCCCATTTAGGATGATATTGGCTGTGGGTTTCCTGTATATGGCTTTGATTACATTGAGGAATGATCCCTCTAGGCCAATTCCCTCCAGGACTTTAAACATGAAAGGATGCTGGATTTTGTCAAAGGCTTTCTCCGCATCAATTGAAATGATGGTGTGGTTTTTGTCCTTCAGTCCATTGATATGTTTGATGATGTTTATTGATTTTCGTATGTTGAACCATCCCTGCATCTCTGGTATGAATCCAACTTGGTCATGGTGGATGATTTTCTTGATGTGAGTCTGTATGCGATTTGCCAGAATCCTGTTTAGAATTTTGGCATCTGTGTTCATTAGGGAGATGGGTCTATAGTTCTCCTTTTTGGTTGTATCTTTCCCTGGTTTTGGTAGTAGCGTAATGCTGGCCTCATAGAAGGATTCTGGGAGAAGTCCCTCCGTTTGTATCCTTCTAAACAATTTAAGTAGTAATGGTTGTATGTCTTTTCGAAATATTTTATAAAATTCTGCCGTGAAACCATCCGGGCCTGGGCATTTTTTGGTTGGGAGGCTACTTATTACATCTTCGATTTCTTCCTGTACTATTGGTCTGTTTAGGCTGTCAATCTCTTCTTGGTTGAGCTTTGGTGATTCCCAGGATTTCAGATATTCATCCATTTCTTCTAGGTTTTCAAACTTAGTAGAGTATAAGTTTTTGAAGTAGTCCCGTATGATTGTCTGGATTTTTTCATTGTCTGTTGTGATGTTTCCCCTTTCATCACTGATTCTGTTGATTTGGAGTTGTTCCCTCTTTCTTTTGGTTAACTGGGCTAGAGGTCTGTCTATCTTGTTTATTCTCTCAAAGAACCAGCTTTTGGATTCATTGATTTTTTGTATGGTTTTCTTTGTTTCTATTTCATTGATCTCTGCTCTGATTTTTGTTATTTCTTCTTGTCTGCTCCGTTTAGGGTTCATTTGTTGTTGTTTCTCAAGTATTTTTAGCTGCAGTGTTAGGTCATTCACTTGTGTTCTTTCTGTTTTTTTAATGTAGGCACTTAGAGCTATAAACTTCCCTCTTAGGACTGCTTTTAAAGTGTCCCATAGATTTTGCTGTGTTGTTTTATCATTGTCATTCAGTTCCAGGAATGTTTTTATTTCTTTCTTTATTTCTTCCTTGACCCACTCATTATTCAGGAGAGTGTTGTTTAGTCTCCATGTGTTCCTGTAGGATGTAGGGTTTATTCTGGTGTTGATATTGAGTTTTATTGCACTGTGGTCTGATAGAATGCATGAGATTATTTCAATCTTTTTATATTTGTTGAGTTTTTCCCTGTGTCCCAGTATATGGTCTATTTTGGAGAATGTTCCATGAGGTGCTGAGTAGAAAGTGTATTCTCTGGTGTTTGGGTGAAATATTCGATAGATGTCTGTGAGGTCCATTTGGTGTATTGTGTCATTTAGTTCGGATGTCTCTCTGTTTATCCTTTGTCCTGTTGACCTGTCTAGGGGACTTAATGGGGTATTGAAGTCCCCTAGTATTAGTGTGCTGGGGTTAATCTGTGCCTTGAGATCCTGAAGAATTGTCTTTATAAAGTTTGGTGCACCGGTGTTTGGTGCATATATATTTATAATTGTGAAATCTTCATCGTCAATTGTTCCTTTAATAAAGATGTAGTGGCCCTCTTTGTCTCTTTTGATTTCTTTTGCTTTGAAGTCTATTTTGTCTGATATTAGAATAGCCACACCTGCTTTCTTTTTGGTACCATTTGCTTGGAATACTTTCTTCCATCCCTTCACCTTAAGTTGGTGCCTATCATTGAAATTGAGATGGGTTTCTTGTAGACAGCATATAGATGGGTTTTGTTTCCTAATCCATTCTCCCAGTCTATGCCTTTTGATTGGGGAGTTTAGCCCATTAATATTTAAGGTTATAATTGAAAGATGGATGTTGCTTCCTTTCATTTTATTATCCATTTGGGCTTCTAGCCTCTGATTTTGCTCCTATGGTTATGTTTTATTAGTTTCTTTTCCTAGGTGTTTGAGGATTGTTGCTCCTCTCTTCTGCCCTTTGAATTGCTTCAAGTATTTTATGAAGAGTTGGTTTTCCAGACATGTATTCCATCATCTTGTTTATGTCATGGAAGATTTTTCTCTCTCCTTCAAGTATAGTCGACATTTTTGCTGGGTAAAGTATTCTGGGTTGGCATCCGTAGTCCCTTAACACTGGGAATGCTTTGCTCCATGTTCTTCTTGCTTTCATGGTTTGAGGCGAGAAGTCAGTTGTAATTCTGATGGGTTTCCCTTTGTATGTGACTTGTTTTTCTTTTGTAGCCCTCAGAATTTTGTCTTTATTTTGGGCATCTAGCATTTTAACTATAATATGGCGTGGGGTGTTTCTTTTCTGATCTTGTCTGTTTGGGGTCCTATGTGCTTCTTGTATTTGTATGGGTTTGTCTATTTTTAGTTTGGGGAAGTTTTCATCTATTATTCTGTTGAAGATCTGATCAATACTATTCTCTTGAGATTCTTCTCCTTCCTCTATTCCTATGATACGGACGTTTGACCTTTTCATAGTGTCCCATATTTCCTGGTTGTTCCACGTTTGTGTATTTTTAAATTTTTCATAGTCTTTATTTGAGCTTTTTAATTGCTCTGTGTTATCTTCCAGATCTGATATTCTTTGTTCTGCTTCCTCCATTCTACTTCTGAGGCTTTTTCCTTTCCTTTCTTCTTGATTGAATGTGTGTTCTAATTCCTTTTTCATTTCATCCTGTGTTTTTTTTAGTACTTCCATTTCCTTTTTGAGCTCCTCAATCTCTTCTTGGTGCTTCTCAATCTCTTCTTGGTGCTCCTTACTTCGTTGGTTGGCTTCCTTTTTCAGTGTTTCTACTTCCTTTCGGAGTTTGTTTTTTTCTCCCTCTAGTTCTTTCTGGAGTTTGTTGGTCTGTTCCTTTAGTTCTTTCTGAAGTTTGTCATTGTATCCCTCTAGGTCCTTTTTGAGTTTTTCATTCTCTCTCTTTAGTTCTCTATATTCTTTATTTTTTTCTCCCTCTAGTTCTTTCCGGAGTTTGTCAATCTGTTCCTTTAGTTCTTTCTGATGTTTGTCATTGTATCCCTCTAGGTCCTTTTTGAGTTTTTCATTCTCTCTCTTTAGTTCTCTGAATTCCTCTTTATGTTCTTTAATTTCTCTGCATAGGTCTGCAATTATTCCTCTAAGATCTGTTCCTTGGTTCTCCTCCAAGGGGTTCCCATTTTAGCTGTCTCCTACAGGTTTGGTAGAGCTTGGTGCAGGATTATCCTGTGCCTTTCCCATGTTGTCCCTTCGTCGTGTTCCTGGCATGTGGGCTTCCCTTTTGTGGTTTAGATCACAAATAGCAGACAGTTTTGCTTTCCTCCTTCAGATACCTTTATTTTTTTTGTTCCCCTTCCTCCTCCTTGTTTATGGAGTATGGACTTGTCTGCTTTTCAATTTTGTTGCTGTATTAGATATTGGAAGCCAAAGCACTCTTCTCTTCTTGTTCTGAAGGTTCTCCAAAAAAAGGAGTCCACTTGGATTCTCACCGATGGCGGTGGGGGGGGTTATGCCTGATCTAGCCCTCGCCCCGGCAGCCTGCTCAAAGGCGCAGCCGCCCAGGCTGCCGGACTCTCCAGACCCTCTGGCCCAGCGCCCGGGTCCTGCCCTCAAGGCCCGAGCTCCCAAGCTACTCGCCCAGGTGGCTTCTGGGTATCCTGCCCAAAGGCGCAGCCACCCTGGCCGCCAGACTCTCCGGACCCTCTCAACACCCATAGTTTTCTAATACCTATAAAAAGAGCATTAGCAACTGGTAACCTGATGTTTTTGTAACTTTTCTCTTTATCAAGGTATCCATAGCAGACAGATAGCTTCATAACTGTGAAAGTTCCATGGCCACAGAAATGTTTTCTGTGTTGCTTGGAAGTTCATTCTGAAAATGTAAACCAGCACTGTGCACATAGCAGATAGGGCATTACATATTTATTGGAGAAATCAATGAACTTCATTTGCCTGTAACTCAACCTTAGGCATCAGGTGTACTAATAATACACAATATTTGGCATATATGTCTTATACAATGAACTTACCCAGATTCCCAACCCATGGAACCCCACCATTTGAATCAAGATGCTTATTGTTCCTTTCCTATGGCATTTTACACTTTTCAATTGGGATGGTATGTGATAGCTACTATTGATTTTCCAAATTGCTGAGTTACTTAGGAGACAAACAACTGGGTGTGTCTGTGAGGGTGTTTCCAGAGATGTTTTACTAATGTGGGAAGATCTGCCTTGAATCTGAGTTACACCATCCCATGATGTAGGGTCTTGGATTTAATAAAGGGAGATACTAAGCAGAGGCCTCCTTCCCGATGGTAGACATGTTGTGATAAGCTGCCTGCCACTAAGACTTTCCCATCGTGAGGGAGTGTATCTTCAAACTATGAGCCAAAATAAACCTTCCCTTCTATCCTTCTTTTATTTATTTTCTTTCTTTCTTTTCTTTTTTAAAATTTTATTTATTTTGTATGTGTATGAATGTATTGTCTGCATGTAGGTCTGTGCACCCCTCTCATGTTGTGCAATGCCGTGGAGGTCAGAAGAGGGCGTCGGATTCCCCTGGAACTGGAGTTAAAGATGGTTCTCAGCAGCCATGTGGGTGCTGGGGATCGAACCTGGGTCCTCTACAACAGCAGTCGGCTCTCTGAACTGCTAAGCCATCGCTCCATCCACTCTTTCTTTTCTTTTTTTCTGTCATCTTCCTTCCTTCTTTCCTTCCTTCCTTCCTTCCTTCCATCCTTCCTTCCTTCCTTCCTTTATTCTTTCTTTATGTCAGATATTTCACCACAGCAATAAGAGTAACTATTAATATCAGCTGTATGCCACAAACCTTGCATGGTTAGTAGAAAGTGGTTGGAAAGAATTTCTTTTTTTTTTTATTTTTATTGATGCTTCGTGCATTTTATACATCATTTTCCAATTCAGTTCAGGCACATTTCCCTTTCTCTTCCCCCCCGACCCCATCCCAGATAATGCATTCTGCCATAACTGTCCTGCATCTTTCTCTCAGTTTTTTTCATTTTTTAGCTATAAGTGATAATCCATGAGCACAAGCATCCTTCATGCAAAGGCTGTTGTGCCCAAATCCCCATAGCCCCACCATCCAATGGGGGGTGACGGGTTGTTTGTTCAATCAAGTTGATCAAATGAGTGTCCAGACTACATTGCTGTAGTTTCACCATTCACCCCAATCGCAGCCCTTACATTCTACCACGCCCCCTCTTCCGCAGATTGTTCCCTAGGCTTAGAAAAGGGGCACAGGTGGATGAGAAGCAAAACTGTCCACTCTCTCTGGAGCTGTTGTCTTGGACTCTGGTCAATTCTGGCTGTTTCCTTTCATGGGCTGACAGTTTGTCCAGGAATAACCTTTCGATCCTACTAATGAAGCACAAGCAATTAGATATATAGGTATTTAAACAGCACTAATAGTTATGGTAGGTTACTTTGGTATAGACACATATGTTTGGATGATATGTTAATCCATGAATTACATTTTTTCCTGTTAAATATGACAGGGTCTTACTGTGGCTTATAACATCTCCTAACCTGTAGAGGATGTAAGCTTGTGGCATCAGCCATGGGTTATTGCTCCAAGGAGAGAGCCAATAGCCAATTAGATTTGGGATATACAGGCACATGGCTGCCTCTGCTGCACAGTATTTCCAGGCAGGTGAGGTGTAGCTGGTGCTGGCGGTGGAGTCTTGCTTGACTCAAGGAGACCCGAATTTGCTTTATTGGTTTAGTGGCTTTTGGTAACACTCTCTGGCATTCCAGAGGCCATATGTACACTTGCATGTGCAGTCTCAATACATCCCTCCCATGTTAACATCAGGTCTTCGGCAGCAGGGTCTTAGAGCCTCTCCTCCTGCAGGTATCCCAACTTAGAGGCAAGGAGCCCTTACCTTTTGTGGAGCATGCCCCAGGACTCCTAGCCTCCAGAGTTGCTTCACAAACACAATAGAAACACTTTTCCTGGATTATTTCCTTTCTGTCCTTTTGTAGTTATGTTCTTTGTAAGTAACAAAGAGGTAATAGTCAGAGTGGCAAGTGCATAATTCAGACATGGTAACCAGATGCTGAATCATGAAGAGAACAAATACATGTGTGAAAAATAATCTTAACACATCACTTTGGTTATGAAACAGATATTGTATTTCCATCATTCTAGTGGCAGTAACAGCTGGTGGACTTGGAAAAGACGAAGATTAACTGGAGAGTGTAGAAAAAAGACATCCCTGTTTATAATACTTCCACTCATAAGGTTTGGAGTTAATAATGCTGGCATCCAAATTGTTCCCTACCAAGCAATAACAATTTGGGGAGTATGATTCAGGAAACTGACACATGATGCAGAAACAAATTAATTGCTCTCTGACTTGAAAAGTGAAACTTTATTTACCATTTACAAAACTGTACATCTCCAACATTAAGGTTTGATTATAATGGGGCATTTTACATGTCCAAAAACGAATCAGTAGCTCAGACTATAAAAATATAATACATGCCAAAGTACACATATAGATTCTTATGTGGAAAGATATAATTATTAAATATGTGCATATGCATTGTTCTAGCTTTCTGCTAGTTCATAAGAAAGTCCATAAGAAAGTCCATTTAAAATAGGAGAGATTTATTTCTGGTTCATCTCTTTGGTGGTGCCAGTCTGTCAGTCTGTGGTCACTGGACTCCATTCCTTATGGACTTGTGGTGAGGCAGGGCATGAGGGCAGGGAGTACATGGTGGAAGAAAGCTGTTCACTGCATAGTGGCCAGGAAGGAGGGGGACATTGAAAGAGGAGAGGAGAGGAGAGGAGGGAGGAAGAGAGAAAGAGAGAGAGAGAGAGAGAGAGAGAGAGAGAGAGAGAGAGAGAGAGAACAAAATATACTCCTGAATTACAGTCACTTCCTTTTCTATCCTGGAGCTAAGATAAAGCTCCTAAAATATTTCTGCCATCTTCCATTAGCTCATTAGTCTGGAGTCCATTCATAGATAAATCCATTGATATAGTCAGAGTCCTGATAATGCACTCATCTCTTGAGGCCCCATTTCTGAACAGAGCTGCACTAAGGATTAAGCTTTTAAACCATGAGCTTTGGGGGACATCAGTTCTAAACCATATCATATATGCCTATATGTGGCTCTTCCTCACTACAAATATAGCAGCTGAAATGGGGCATCCCATCCCTTTTCATGGTACTCTTGCTGGACTGCAATTGACTATGGGGTCTGTGGCTTGTTTTGATGTGAAATCTGTGTATACAGTCTTCCCAAACACTATTGCTATTTACTTTTCTATCTGTGCCTTGTGGAGTTCAAGTATAATGTAAAGATGATGTTGGGATTATTTTGTTTGTTTCTGATTTTATTGAAAAAGCCTTAAAACAAGACATGGCAAATATTTTCTGCACAGCACCAGAGAGTAAATATTTGGTCTGCAAACCACGCACTTTAAAAAATATTTTATTATTTTTATTTTATATGTATGAGAGTATTGCCTGCACCTGCATTGTTCAGTGCCCCCAGAAGTGAGAAGACAGTGTTAGATCTCCTGAAATTGGAGTCACGGTTGTTAGCTGCCACGAGGATTCTGGGAATCAAACCCAAGTCCTCTATAAGAACAACCAGTGCTCTTAACCCATGAGCCATTTCTCTAGCTCCCACATACTTACTTTGATACAGGGTCTCAGTATGTAACCCAAGCCGGCCCCAAGATCACAGTCTTCCTACCTCAGCTTTTGGAGTGCTGGGATTATGTATGCCTGTCATCATGCCTAATTTCACAAAATATTTTGTAATTACTCAGCATCGTCAAGGTAACTAAAAAGTAGCCCAAAGAATGTGTGGATAGGTGATGTTACAACAAAACTATAAAAAGCAGGTGCATGTTTTATAGTTATGGACTTAACACAATGACCTAACTGTATTTACCTAACTGTATTTACCTTTAATGCCAAGACAATAAAGAAATTGCCATGTACAGATTTAGAGAATGGAGGAAAGAAAAATACAACTAAGAAGATAATTAGGGGGATTTCTCAGTTTGCTGAGTTCAGATTCGAACACCTGACTTACTTACTATTTCTGTTGCTATAATAAACCACTCTGACCAAATGCAACCTGTCAAGAGTACTGTCTGTCATAGCAGGGAAGGAATGAGAGCAGGAGCTTGGGGTGACTAATCACATTGCACCCATAGTCAGGAAGCAAAAAGAGACGAATGCTGCTGCTCAGCTGGATTTCATTTTTATTCAGCTCAGGACCCCAGCCCATGGGATGGTGCTTCCACATTTAGGGTGGGTTTTTCTACCTCAGTTAGCATAATCTAAAAATTCTTTACAGACCCACCCAGAGTTTTGTTTTTTAGCTAATTCTATGTCCTGTTAAGTTACAATATTAGTCATGAATTGGTTAATGTCCCACTTTAACATTTACAGCTTGATCAGCTGCAAAAGCCCAGTTTGTAAATCTGGTTCATTTACAGCTATTGCAATATTACACTTCAACATCTTTCTTGAAGGACACATTTCAACCTGTCTTACATCACATGAGGAATATCTTTTAACCTATATTCAGTATTGCAAGAATAGTAGTGAAAATGTTAGGGTCAATTATGATTTTGGTGCTAAATCAGCTTCAAAATTTATCCTGGTAATAAAAATTATAATTCTGAAGAAGCTGAGATTTTTATACTGAATATTTTCCACTTAGGTTTTGAATTTTCCTTTGCCAGTAAAAGTTGTATCCAGTTTTCAGAGAAAATTATGCACATGTACATATTTACTTTCTTCCAAGTTTAATTGTGTCTACATGGAAAGCACCTTCACTTTTTATCTTTTTTTCCAGAGACTAAAAAATCCAGTGCTAATGATGGTGGGAATGCAAACTTGTGCAACACCTATGAAAAGCAGTGTGGAGAACTCTTAAAAGACTCAAAATGAACCTACCACCTGACCCAGTCATATCACTCCTGGGTATATACTGACAAGATGCATCCTATTGCAGAGATACATGCACAACCATGTTTACAGCAGCTCTCTCCACAATAGTGAAGAGCTGGAAGCAACCCAAATGTCCCTCAACTGATGAGTGGATAAAGAAAATGTGGTACATTAACACAATGGAATTGTATGCAGCAGTAAGGAAAGAGGACATCATGAAATTTGCAGGTAAATGGATGGAACTAGAAGCCATTATGCTAAGTGAAGTAACACAATCCCAGAAAAATAAATAGTGTATGGTGTCCCTCATTTTTGCATCTTAACATCAAATCCTTATGAATAAGGCAAACTGAGTAATTTTTTCTTTCTTAGTAAATATAATATCTGATTCTGCTGTAAAATGTACATTAAAATATACATCAACTTGTTATGTAATTTAGGCATGTAAAGTAATATTTATTTTTACCTGCACACAACTCTACTGTTAAAATATGAACCCCTAAACATGTTTTGGAATTAACCTACAGTTTTTTTCAGACATCATAATTTTGTTATATGTGTGGAGTGTATACATGCATATTTTCGAGCAATATAAAATTAAAGGGAACAACACCAAAAAAGACTGATTCAAAGAACTGACTGAAACAGTAAACTTCTGCCCCAAACAGGAAACTTCTGCTTTGAAATTTTTAAAAAGACTGAGGGAAAGATGCAAGACATGTATGGTAGAATGCACCAGTTCTGGTGGGGTGGGAGGCATGGAAGGATGAATGGATCTAAATTTGATTAAGAAATGTGTATGAAATGCACAAAAGTTCAATAAAATATCCACTGCTAGTCACTTTTTGTCATTGTGGCAAACTACTTGAGAGAAAATAATTTAAGCCTATCAGCTGGCAATTGAGGCTTTTACACATGAGTCCTTGGGTGATCAGTTTAGACTCAAACCATTGCAAGATGTTGGGGAGATGGTTCACTTGATAAAGTGGTTGCTGAACAAGTATGAAGACCCAAGTTTGGATCCCCAGCGCTCATGTGAAAAGTTAGATGTGCTGGTCATACCTGTAATTCCATTGCTGTGAGATGAGAGTCCGAGACAGGTTACTATATCTGAAACAGTAATTCTCGGTTCAGTGAGAGACTCTATCTCAGCCAGGTGTGGTGGCGCACGCCTTTAATCCTAGCACTTGGGAGGCAGAGGCAGGCGGATCTTTGTGAGTTCAAGGCCAGCCTGGTCTACAATGTGAGTTCCAGGACAGCTGGGGCTACAGGGAGACCCTGTCTCGAAAAGACCAAAAAAAAAAAAAAAAAGAGACTCTATCTCAAAATATAATGTGAAGAGTGGTGGAGAAAGATACCTAACATCAATCTCTAGCTTCCACACTCAAACACACATGCACATGCACTCGCTCTCACATACATACATTCACCACACACATGAACTATAAGGAGAATAAATTGATGATAACTTTAAAAAAATAAAACTTCCCTTATAACCTTTCACATGATTTGATATTCTGTATTGTTCCATTCATGGTAAGATTGAAATTGGAATTGTCATTCAATGTGAAGAATGACCATCATCCTACTATACCACAGGGAGATACATATGGCACAGAAAGATGTGTTGACAAAGAACATACTGGAAATTTCTATCCATTGCGATTAGTGTAACCAGAGTTCAAAGAGGAAACCAGACAGAAATATTGTTTTAACAAGATTTCCATTACTGACCATTTCATATCTCCAGCAAAATGAGTCAAAGTTGTGTAATGCAGCCAAAATTACGCTTTTCTTTGGAATCATGTCTGAGTAACAAAAGCCAAGTCCTCAGAAACATACATTGAACTACATTATTTTTAAACTCCTTGAAATTCTTTGCATGTAATCATATCCTTCAATATTCATGGGCTAGAAGGGCATGCAGTAAGTGTTTTTGTATATTACAGGGAGGTCAGAGCAGAACTTTCAAGTGTCTTTGTGATTATTTTCTATATCCTGGAATATATTTTTCTGGATGGTGTTTTGTTTTACACACATTCTCTCTCTCTCTCTCTCTCTCTCTCTCTCTCTCTCTCTCTCTCTCTCTCACACACACACACACACACACACACACGACGTCTACTTTCATCATTATGCATCCTTCTTTCACTTTGACCTTCATGTTTCCCTCTAATAAAGGTCCTTGTAATGAGGATTCCCCTGCATCTTGAGCAGCATTACTCTCTTCCTGCACTATGTTCCCTTCTAGCCCTGGGCCCACAACTGCTCCTGCTTTTCTGTCTCAGATCTCTGGACTAGCTTCCTAACCCAGACTGGCTTAGTCCTCTAGGGTAGTTTTTTAGACCCTCCACAGGCTGTCCCCATCCCTACCTTTCTCCTAACCTCCTGCTTCAGACCTGCTTACCACCCTGACATGTACAACATACATCACTCATCAAAGTTGCAAAGCTTATTTTTGCAACAGATGGGAGCTATTACAGAGTTCCACAACTGGTCACACATAGAGAATATATGTCTGTGAGGTGTCCAGCCTTAAGTGACACATATACAGTGGAACCACTGTACCCAAGGTTCATGGAATACATCAGGGGGAATAGAGACTACTGATATACCCCTCAACTTTCACTAGAGAGCCTTCCACATACAACAGATCATGATGCACACAGAAGGGCACAACTTGTTAAGTTTTGGAGAACAAGCAACTGCAGATTTCACGTTCCTGGATAGGACTCTTATATTAAACTACACACACCCATGGCTCAGGGACCATTGTGGAAGAGGAGGTAGAAAGATCGTAAGAGCCATGGTTAGTATATGAATATAAGGAAACAAAAGCCTGACCTAGCCCACGCCCTGGCAGCCCACCCAAAGGTGCAGAGCACTGGCCCAACCCTCTGGCCCCTGTGCCAAAGAAAGGCAGAGGGTGGTCCCGCCCAGAAGTCCTCAGAGACACGACCCCCTAGCTGCAGCCCTGGAATGAGCCCACCTGCAAAGATGCTTGCCCAAGTGACTTCCAGGCTGCCCGCCCAAAGGTGATTATTCTCTGTTCAGAACTAAATATAATACTAAAGTCCTTAAGTTATGCACTTAAGAAAAATATATTAATACAGGAGCTCTGCCATCAGCAATGGGATCCCAAGTCCCCACAAAAGGTAAAGTCTCCTTGCCTCTAAACTGGGATACCTGCAAGAAGAGAGGCGATAAGGCCCTGCTGCCGAAGACCTGATGTTAACATGGGAAAGATGTATTGAGACCACACATGCAAGTGTACAGATGGCCTCTGGAATACCAGAGAGTGTTACCAAAGGCCACTAAACCAATAAAGCAAATACGGGTCTCCTTGAGTCAAGCAAGACTCCACCGTCAGCACCAGCTACACCTCACCTGCCTGGAAATACTGTGCAGCAGAGGCAGCCATATGCCTGTATATCCCAAATCTAATTGGCTATTGGCTCTCTCCTTGGAGGAATAACCCATGGCTGATGCCACAAGCTTACATCCTCTACAGGTTAGGAGATGTTATAAGCCACAGTAAGACCCTGTCATATTTAACAGGAAAAAATGTAATTCATGGATTAACATATCATCCAAACATATGTGTCTATACCAAAGTAACCTACCATAACTATTAGTGCTGTTTAAATACCTATATATCTAATTGCTTGTGCTTCATTAGTAGGATCGAAAGGTTATTCCTGGACAAACTGTCAGCCCATGAAAGGAAACAGCCAGAATTGACCAGAGTCCAAGACAACAGCTCCAGAGAGAGTGGATTGTTTTGCTTCTCATGCACCTGTGCCCCTTTTCTAAGCCTAGGGAACAATCTTCGGAAGAGGGGGCGTGGTAGAATGTAAGGGCTGCAATTGGGGTGAATGGTGAAACTACAGCAATGTAGTCTGGACACTCATTTCATCAACTTGATTGAACACACAACCCCTCACCCCCCGCTGTATGGTGGAGTTTGGGCACAACAGCCTGCAGATTGGTTTTGCATGAAGGATGCTTATACTCATGGATTATCACTTATAGCTAAAAAATGAAAAAAAAAAAACTGAGAGAAAGATGCAGGACAGCTATGGCAGAATGCATGATCTGGGATGGGGTGGGGGGGGGGGGGAAGGGAAAGGGAAATATGCCTGATCTGAATTGGAAAATGATGTATGAAATGCACAAAGCATCAATAAAAAAAAAAAGAGAATAACATGCACCAAGCATAAAAAAAAAAAGGAAACAGAGGCTTTCAGGCCACTGTAAACTTGATCATGTGAACTTGCAACAATGGTGACGACATGCACAAGGCCCATGCAAATTCAACCAGACAAAAGCCCAGCATATCACAAGGGAAATGGGCAATGGGCCCTAACCCTAGCCTTAGAACTATTGGCGACTGATTACTGCTGGGTGAGAGAGAGTACATCTTTAAGGGAGTGACTCCAGATAAGCTGACTAGACTCCAGTGGGTGAACTTGCGTGGAGGAACATCTGGGTACAAATGCTTGACCAGATAATACTTAACATATATGACAGAGTGCATGAAATCCTTGTGTGTGTAGGTTATGCAGGTGGGGGAGGGAGCCTAAATTTTATTAAGATGTATTATATGAAATGCACAAAACCTCAATAGGAATATATTTTATATATTTTTAATTTTGTGTGTATGAGTGTATTGCCTGGATGTATGTAAGTGCACTTGTGTAATGTAATGTCCATGTAGGTCAGAAAATGGTGTCAGATCCCCTGGACCTGGGGTTACAAATGGCTGTTATCCATCATACATGTGCTGGGAACTGAACCCAGGTCCTCTGCAAGAGCAGTCAGTGCTTTTAACTGCTGAGCCATCTCTCTAGCCCCAATACAAATATTTTAAAAAGATCCTTGTAATGTCATTGAGACCATTTGAACTTTTGCAACCACCTTAATAGCTGAATACCCTTAACCCAGTCATATCTGGAGATTCCCTTTTGCCATGGATTGCCACACATACTGAGCATTAATAACTAAGTATGTGTCTGAGCAGGCCATTATTCCCACCTGAATATTTTGAACTGCTTGCACTCCAGCATCATTAAATACACAAGGGAAACAGATACTTCCCTGCCCACATTCATAATGAGGATCATTTCAGACATTTTATAGGAAATCTTTGCATGAGTGAAATAAGCATCCTGATAGTGGAATCCAGCAGCTACTCTGATATCAGCCAGCCAAATACTTTTTTGTATTTGTATTTGCCCAATGTCATAAAGAATTCCTTGGTTTCCCTAGAATCTTCACTTTGTTTGAAAAAGAACCCACGTAGCAATAACTAACTACTGTGAATTCTTATCAGGCTCTTTGGTTTTACTTGACCTCTTTCATATAAAATTATGATGTTGTGATAAATGTCCCTATGGCCACATGCAAAGCCATGCACTAAAATTTTTGTGTGCCAGTGCATGAAACTATCAAAAAGTAATGGTACCTTTAAGAGGTGGGGCTTATGAGTCTCCAGAAGACAGTTGTATTATACATAACTATAGGGTGGAGTCAAGGCACAGATTTCATCAACTTCACCCATGTTGTTTTGGGTGACTATATATGATTAACTTGGGAAGCAAACTTAATTTTTACGTTAAATCATCTTAAAGAGAATGCTACAAGGTGATACTGTACAACAGAGAAATTATAGAGAACATTTGTATGTGTCAATCCCAAAGTTCTTGCTCTACAGATTTTATGTAAAGCAAATGTGGGCAACAGCGAATTATATCTCCATTTAATTCAGATGCATTACCATTTTTATCAGATTCTGTAAACCAATGTTGTTTAATATACAC
>VZQC01013520.1:1021222-1048243 GCA_009823505.1 Rhizomys pruinosus
TGGTGGCCCACGCCTTTAATCCTAGCACTTGGGAGGCAGAGGCAGGCGGATCTTTGTGAGTTCAAGGCCAGCCTGGTCTACAGAGTGAGTTCCAGGACAGCTGGGGCTACAGGGAGACCCTGTCTCAAAAAGACAAAAAAAATAGATAAAAATATGAGAAAAAGCACCCATTAAACTAAGGTGAGAAACATTCAATAATAGAAAGGAGAAAAAATGTGATCAGGCAGATAAATGTGGAGGAGTGAAGAGGGAGAGAGACAGAAAGAGACAGAGAGACAGAGACAGAGGTACAGAGAGAGACAGACACGCAGATACACACATAAAACAGAGAGAGAGAGAGAGAGAGAGAGAGAGAGAGAGAGAGAGAGAAAATAAGTACAGCATTAATTTATTTTGCAGAAGACAGTCTGAGAGAAGGTATTTTTTCCTTTTTCAAATTCTAGCTTGAAAATGTTCTTTGCAATATTTCTGTGGCACTAAATGATAGAATTTGGGACATGATTCATGGATCTGTAAGCTTTGAGGTTAATACATTTGCAATTACCTCAAAAACTGGCCAAAATACACATAAAAGCTGCCAACATTTAAAAAGTAGATTTAAGTGCTTAGGAATCAAACCTAAGTCCTATGTGTGCCTAGGAAGTGCTGTACTACCAAGCTGCATGCCGAGCTCATTTTCTCTTTTGTTTTATGATGTTTTGTGTATTTCAGACATCATTTTTCAGTTCAATTTAGGAATATTCCCCTTTCCTTTCCCCCCACCACACCCCAGATCATGCATTCTGCCATAACTGTCCTGCATCTTTCTCTCAGTCTTTTTTTTTTGTGTGTATGTTTAGGAATTCACATTTTCCTCCATTAATTTTATATTACTCTAAAATATGGATGCATACTTCCCACCCATATACAGTAATTAGAGAGTCTGAAAATAAGTGGTGGGTGGATTCTAGAGCCTATTGAAAGATTTACATTATAACAACATAGTTGCTTTCAGATAAACAGAAATATAACAATAATGTTGTTCAGCTTGCCTTTCAAATGGGGATTTTCTAAATATTGTTTTGAGACAGGGTCTTGCAAATCGCAAACTTGTTTGGAACTCATGATGTAGTCCAGACTGGCCTAGAGCTCATGATCCTCCTTCTTCAGTACTAGAATTACAGGTGTACAGCACTACCCACAGGTCCACTGATATATATTTGATTATCCAGGTTGAATGATGTTTGTAAGTCTGTGGATAATTATGCAAACACTTCCAAAATCACCAGTTAACCTAGAAAAGTTGCAAGGGATGGGAAGATAGCCCAGAAGTTAAAGTGCTTCCTGTGCAAACATGGTGACCTGATCACTTGAGTTTTGATCCTTAGAACCCATATTATATACTCTTACACACACACACACACACACACACACACACACACACACACACACGGGTAGGGGGGAGAGAGAGAGAGAGAGAGAGAGAGAGAGAGAGAGAGAGAGAGAGAGAGAGAGAGAGAGAGAGAGAGAGAGAGAGAGAGACAGAGACAGAGACAGAGACAGAGAGACAGAGAGAAAGCTCATTCCACTACCATCATCAACAAACCACCAGAAATTTTGTTGAAATTTTTGAGTGGTCTTTGAGTTCTTGTTTCTTGTTTTTAACCAATCCATTCACTTCAACATAGAACAATGTAGAGTTTGAAGTCATAAGAGAAAGAGCATAGTGCAAAGGTGATTAAGACTGATTGAGATTCTATATATGAAATACACAAATTCAATAAAAATTTAAGCGATTAATAAATACATAAATAAATTAATAAATATGAAAATATAAACAAAGCCAGGCATGGTAAAAATGCAAAAGAGGTTTGAAGAAGAGTCCTGTTCAAGTAGACTTGCTTCCAGAGCTTCTCCATCCAAGTTGAGGCTGGAGACCTTTGGAGCTAACATGAATGAGAGCCCACTAACTCAGTAAGTACACAGATGTGTGAAAAACTGGTACCCATGTCTCCAGAGACAGTGAGACCTTCATAAATGTTGAAGCAGAGAGAAGTCACCCAGAGGATCATGCCTGCCTGAGAATGGCAAGTTAAGTGCTTCCTTTATTCAGAATAGCTAGCCAATGACTGCATGGTGCTATGTTTTGACTTGAGATGAACAAATGGATCCTTCCGATTCCTTCAATTTCACAAAGTGAGTTCAAATGGAATCTCCCAGGGGGAGAAGAGCAAATCTAACATTTCCAAGGATCTTTGAAGGTAAAGAGTTGTAAAGAAAAAGAGCTGAATGGATCTAATTATACACATATTGGAAAGGTGAGGTCAAGGCATGTATATTCTACTCATGTTATTGCAGCTGCGTGAGAAGATTCTGAAAGTTGAGTTGCTCTGCTACCTGAAAGAATTATACCCCTGAATGAATGTGTCTTTACTCACAGCTTAGAATTTTTAGCATTGAAGTTGAAAAGTATGGTATGAAAGCAATAGGCATTCAGTGGAAGTTGTACTTTGAATTTTGATTTCATTTTTTTCTTTTTCCAGCATTAAGTTGGAGGCTGGCCTGGGCTACATAGTGAGTCCCAGTTTGCCTTGTATTTTATAATAAGACCCTGTTTCAAAATAATATTTGAAAAGAAACAGCATTAAACTTTAACAATGAGTTTCAGGTCCACCACAGCCAGGCTGTTCTGTGATGCTAAGCCTGGGTGTTAGGCAGGAATGTGGAATTCAATGCTTGTCCAACTCGTGATGATTTCACTGAGGAGCGATTCCATGTGGAGTCAAGGAGCATCTTTCTACATATTTCTGTCAGGAGGATCACAGTCAAGGGAACTTTTCCCTCTTTGGAAATGAGAAGGTATGGATTAAGTATACTAAATCTACTTGGAGGTACGTTTTAAGCTTGAGAACTTGAAAGGCAAAATAATCATTTGCATCAAATTTACCATAGATAGTTCATTAATAAAGAGTAAAACCCCCCAAATTAAAAATGCAACATTACCTCTGGTAGGCTGGGGGGCAAGGAATGGGAATGGGTCTAAATTTGATTAAGAAATGTTATATGAAAAGCACAATAAAGTTCAATAAAAATTGGCTTTGAAAAAATAAATAAAAATGCAACATTATGCAGCATAGGCTCTCTCAGATTTCTTGAATTAAACTATTGCAAACTACAACCTGGGCTTCCCCAAAGATTTTGCTTTATTTTCTTGTATTTGTTTTTTTTTGTTTTTTTTTTTTCTTTCTCTCAAGGATAATGAGGTTTTCATCTTCACAATTCCATACTGGTTATGTACCTAGAGACTCTTCTGATATTTGTTGGGTTTATTTTTCAAACACTACAAAACATGACCAAAGTATGTGAGGTCACAGATACTTAAAGTACATTAAAGTCATTATTTTTAATGCCATCATGAGATTTCTTCCATTTTGTCAAAAGGTTGTCTCAGGAAAAGCAGAGAGGCAATTCTGACTGTCCAGCTTTAATTTTCCTTCTCTTTGTCCTGTGTGATAGCTTGTTTTCTCTCTGTGTTGAGGGAATTGAATGCAATGATCTTGTATCGTGGTGAGTGCAAGACCAAAGAGCCCAACCAGGAAATGAATGAGTGGAGATTTATTACTTGCAGCAGGTAAGATGAGTTCTATCATTATTTCCCAAACAATAGACTTCACTAAAGAATGAAAACACAGTGAATTTTCTTAGAAAGCTTACAGGTGTTCGTATGTGTTCATATAGGAAAACACTTTGCAGACAGGCCACATTTCTGACCATGGTCATTTTAAGGTGTCCATTTAGGAATATGTTTGACTGAAGGTCAGAGTTCAAGAAGAAAATATGATGGGCATAGTTCTGGACATACTCAGGTCAAGATCATCAAGCCTGTGTTCAATAGGTTAAGATGATCACTTGAGAATTTCTAGGCATGCTCAATTAAGTATTACAAAGAGGGCAGAAGTGAACACTCCTGGACATGCTTAGTTCAGGGTCATAAAGATAGTGGACATATGAACACTACTGGGCATACTTAGTTCAGAATTCTAAAGATGGTGGAGGTAAACACTTTTGGACATGCTCAGTTCATAGAAATTAAAAATGGTGGAGATTAATGCTTCTGCAAGCACATGGCCCAGTATTACAATGAGCCAAGTGTATTTAAGATGTCCTAAAAGAATAAGTCAGAGTGGATTTGTTACCTTGGCTGCCTTTCTGTTTCTCCAAAGACTTTTTAGCTGAGATAAATGAAAGGACACCCTTTAAGGCATGTCTACTTGGCTTAATTGTGTAGGAAACCTTCCCTGAGCCAGGCAGCTCTCTCAAGGTGCTGACTTATTGTACAATGAGTAGAAATAATATACATAGCCAATGCAGATTTGGAAGGAGGTGTACTGCAACACTAATAACACATAGAAAATAAAAAATTTAAGCTCATTGTTGACATTTTGTCCCATTAGGCCCTTTAGCTTCACTTAGAAAATCTGAAGGATGATTTATTTTTATAATGCAATCCATGAGGGAGCTTTCCCCAAACAATCTTTTGTTTGTCTTTGTCTCCTAAGAAGCTTAATGCCACCTTTATTGATCTGTGTAATACTAGTTCAGGAAAAGATTAAAAATTCAAAGTTTGACCTGTGTTTGCTAGTATTCACTACTGTGACCAAATAATCAATATGAACAAAGGAGGAAAGGTTTACATTGGCTCACGGTTTGAGAATTTTCAGTCCACAGTGACTTGGCTCCATTGCTTTGGGCCTATGGTGAGGCAGACCATCTTGGTGAGAGCATGTTTTGGAGCAGGGATGGTCACCATGGCAGTCAAGAAGCAGAGAAAAGAAGAGTCTGGAGATTCAACATCCCCTTCAAGGGCATGCTTGAAATGACCTTACTCTCACTAGGCTTCACCTCTTAAAAGTTCTATCACTTCCGGAGATCTCCTGAGCCCAGCGGCAGGAAGACGGGGAGACAGGTAGGAACTGGGTGCCTTGGCGAGCTGACTGCTGATCGTTTGGTCCTGCTGTCTTTGGTTTGATTGGCCTTTGTGGCTGTGAGGTTGGAGTTATCCCCCCAGCTGGGATTAAAGGTGTGGTCTTTGGCTTGATTAGATCTAGTGGCTGTGGGGGCGGAGTTATCCTCCCAGCCGGTATTAAAGGCACGCTTGTGTGACTCTTGAGATTTGAGATCTCTTGAGCCCAGCGGCAGGAAGAGGGGAAGACAGGTAGGAACTGGGTGCCTTGGCGAGCTGATTGCTGATCGTTTGGTCCTGCTGTCTTTGGTTTGATTGGCCTTTGTGGCTGTGAGGTTGGAGTTATCCCCCCAGCTGGGATTAAAGGTGTGGTCTTTGGCTTGATTAGATCTAGTGGCTGTGGGGGCGGAGTTATCCTCCCAGCCGGTATTAAAGGCACGCTTGTGTGACTCTTGAGATTTGAGATCTCTTGAGCCCAGCGGCAGGAAGAGGGGAAGACAGGTAGGAACTGGGTGCCTTGGCGAGCTGATTGCTGATCGTTTGGTCCTGCTGTCTTTGGTTTGATTGGCCTTTGTGGCTGTGAGGTTGGAGTTATCCCCCCAGCTGGGATTAAAGGTGTGGTCTTTGGCTTGATTAGATCTAGTGGCTGTGGGGGCGGAGTTATCCTCCCAGCCGGTATTAAAGGCACGCTTGTGTGACTCTTGAGATTTGAGATCTCTTGAGCCCAGCGGCAGGAAGAGGGGAAGACAGGTAGGAACTGGGTGCCTTGGCGAGCTGATTGCTGATCGTTTGGTCCTGCTGTCTTTGGTTTGATTGGCCTTTGTGGCTGTGAGGTTGGAGTTATCCCCCCAGCTGGGATTAAAGGTGTGGTCTTTGGCTTGATTAGATCTAGTGGCTGTGGGGGCGGAGTTATCCTCCCAGCCGGTATTAAAGGCACGCTTGTGTGACTCTTGAGATTTGAGATCTCTTGAGCCCAGCGGCAGGAAGAGGGGAAGACAGGTAGGAACTGGGTGCCTTGGCGAGCTGATTGCTGATCGTTTGGTCCTGCTGTCTTTGGTTTGATTGGCCTTTGTGGCTGTGAGGTTGGAGTTATCCCCCCAGCTGGGATTAAAGGTGTGGTCTTTGGCTTGATTAGATCTAGTGGCTGTGGGGGCGGAGTTATCCTCCCAGCCGGTATTAAAGGCACGCTTGTGTGACTCTTGAGATTTGAGATCTCTTGAGCCCAGCGGCAGGAAGAGGGGAAGACAGGTAGGAACTGGGTGCCTTGGCGAGCTGATTGCTGATCGTTTGGTCCTGCTGTCTTTGGTTTGATTGGCCTTTGTGGCTGTGAGGTTGGAGTTATCCCCCCAGCTGGGATTAAAGGTGTGGTCTTTGGCTTGATTAGATCTAGTGGCTGTGGGGGCGGAGTTATCCTCCCAGCCGGTATTAAAGGCACGCTTGTGTGACTCTTGAGATTTGAGATCTCTTGAGCCCAGCGGCAGGAAGAGGGGAAGACAGGTAGGAACTGGGTGCCTTGGCGAGCTGATTGCTGATCGTTTGGTCCTGCTGTCTTTGGTTTGATTGGCCTTTGTGGCTGTGAGGTTGGAGTTATCCCCCCAGCTGGGATTAAAGGTGTGGTCTTTGGCTTGATTAGATCTAGTGGCTGTGGGGGCGGAGTTATCCTCCCAGCCGGTATTAAAGGCACGCTTGTGTGACTCTTGAGATTTGAGATCTCTTGAGCCCAGCGGCAGGAAGAGGGGAAGACAGGTAGGAACTGGGTGCCTTGGCGAGCTGATTGCTGATCGTTTGGTCCTGCTGTCTTTGGTTTGATTGGCCTTTGTGGCTGTGAGGTTGGAGTTATCCCCCCAGCTGGGATTAAAGGTGTGGTCTTTGGCTTGATTAGATCTAGTGGCTGTGGGGGCGGAGTTATCCTCCCAGCCGGTATTAAAGGCACGCTTGTGTGACTCTTGAGATTTGAGATCTCTTGAGCCCAGCGGCAGGAAGAGGGGAAGACAGGTAGGAACTGGGTGCCTTGGCGAGCTGATTGCTGATCGTTTGGTCCTGCTGTCTTTGGTTTGATTGGCCTTTGTGGCTGTGAGGTTGGAGTTATCCCCCCAGCTGGGATTAAAGGTGTGGTCTTTGGCTTGATTAGATCTAGTGGCTGTGGGGGCGGAGTTATCCTCCCAGCCGGTATTAAAGGCACGCTTGTGTGACTCTTGAGATTTGAGATCTCTTGAGCCCAGCGGCAGGAAGAGGGGAAGACAGGTAGGAACTGGGTGCCTTGGCGAGCTGATTGCTGATCGTTTGGTCCTGCTGTCTTTGGTTTGATTGGCCTTTGTGGCTGTGAGGTTGGAGTTATCCCCCCAGCTGGGATTAAAGGTGTGGTCTTTGGCTTGATTAGATCTAGTGGCTGTGGGGGCGGAGTTATCCTCCCAGCCGGTATTAAAGGCACGCTTGTGTGACTCTTGAGATTTGAGATCTCTTGAGCCCAGCGGCAGGAAGAGGGGAAGACAGGTAGGAACTGGGTGCCTTGGCGAGCTGATTGCTGATCGTTTGGTCCTGCTGTCTTTGGTTTGATTGGCCTTTGTGGCTGTGAGGTTGGAGTTATCCCCCCAGCTGGGATTAAAGGTGTGGTCTTTGGCTTGATTAGATCTAGTGGCTGTGGGGGCGGAGTTATCCTCCCAGCCGGTATTAAAGGCACGCTTGTGTGACTCTTGAGATTTGAGATCTCTTGAGCCCAGCGGCAGGAAGAGGGGAAGACAGGTAGGAACTGGGTGCCTTGGCGAGCTGATTGCTGATCGTTTGGTCCTGCTGTCTTTGGTTTGATTGGCCTTTGTGGCTGTGAGGTTGGAGTTATCCCCCCAGCTGGGATTAAAGGTGTGGTCTTTGGCTTGATTAGATCTAGTGGCTGTGGGGGCGGAGTTATCCTCCCAGCCGGTATTAAAGGCACGCTTGTGTGACTCTTGAGATTTGAGATCTCTTGAGCCCAGCGGCAGGAAGAGGGGAAGACAGGTAGGAACTGGGTGCCTTGGCGAGCTGATTGCTGATCGTTTGGTCCTGCTGTCTTTGGTTTGATTGGCCTTTGTGGCTGTGAGGTTGGAGTTATCCCCCCAGCTGGGATTAAAGGTGTGGTCTTTGGCTTGATTAGATCTAGTGGCTGTGGGGGCGGAGTTATCCTCCCAGCCGGTATTAAAGGCACGCTTGTGTGACTCTTGAGATTTGAGATCTCTTGAGCCCAGCGGCAGGAAGAGGGGAAGACAGGTAGGAACTGGGTGCCTTGGCGAGCTGATTGCTGATCGTTTGGTCCTGCTGTCTTTGGTTTGATTGGCCTTTGT
This sequence comes from Rhizomys pruinosus, assembly GCA_009823505.1. Lineage (NCBI taxonomy): Eukaryota > Metazoa > Chordata > Mammalia > Rodentia > Spalacidae > Rhizomys > Rhizomys pruinosus. The sequence goes on from VZQC01013520.1 coordinate 1,029,479, forward strand.
GGCTGTGAGGTTGGAGTTATCCCCCCAGCTGGGATTAAAGGTGTGGTCTTTGGCTTGATTAGATCTAGTGGCTGTGGGGGCGGAGTTATCCTCCCAGCCGGTATTAAAGGCACGCTTGTGTGACTCTTGAGATTTGAGATCTCTTGAGCCCAGCGGCAGGAAGAGGGGAAGACAGGTAGGAACTGGGTGCCTTGGCGAGCTGATTGCTGATCGTTTGGTCCTGCTGTCTTTGGTTTGATTGGCCTTTGTGGCTGTGAGGTTGGAGTTATCCCCCCAGCTGGGATTAAAGGTGTGGTCTTTGGCTTGATTAGATCTAGTGGCTGTGGGGGCGGAGTTATCCTCCCAGCCGGTATTAAAGGCACGCTTGTGTGACTCTTGAGATTTGAGATCTCTTGAGCCCAGCGGCAGGAAGAGGGGAAGACAGGTAGGAACTGGGTGCCTTGGCGAGCTGATTGCTGATCGTTTGGTCCTGCTGTCTTTGGTTTGATTGGCCTTTGTGGCTGTGAGGTTGGAGTTATCCCCCCAGCTGGGATTAAAGGTGTGGTCTTTGGCTTGATTAGATCTAGTGGCTGTGGGGGCGGAGTTATCCTCCCAGCCGGTATTAAAGGCACGCTTGTGTGACTCTTGAGATTTGAGATCTCTTGAGCCCAGCGGCAGGAAGAGGGGAAGACAGGTAGGAACTGGGTGCCTTGGCGAGCTGATTGCTGATCGTTTGGTCCTGCTGTCTTTGGTTTGATTGGCCTTTGTGGCTGTGAGGTTGGAGTTATCCCCCCAGCTGGGATTAAAGGTGTGGTCTTTGGCTTGATTAGATCTAGTGGCTGTGGGGGCGGAGTTATCCTCCCAGCCGGTATTAAAGGCACGCTTGTGTGACTCTTGAGATTTGAGATCTCTTGAGCCCAGCGGCAGGAAGAGGGGAAGACAGGTAGGAACTGGGTGCCTTGGCGAGCTGATTGCTGATCGTTTGGTCCTGCTGTCTTTGGTTTGATTGGCCTTTGTGGCTGTGAGGTTGGAGTTATCCCCCCAGCTGGGATTAAAGGTGTGGTCTTTGGCTTGATTAGATCTAGTGGCTGTGGGGGCGGAGTTATCCTCCCAGCCGGTATTAAAGGCACGCTTGTGTGACTCTTGAGATTTGAGATCTCTTGAGCCCAGCGGCAGGAAGAGGGGAAGACAGGTAGGAACTGGGTGCCTTGGCGAGCTGATTGCTGATCGTTTGGTCCTGCTGTCTTTGGTTTGATTGGCCTTTGTGGCTGTGAGGTTGGAGTTATCCCCCCAGCTGGGATTAAAGGTGTGGTCTTTGGCTTGATTAGATCTAGTGGCTGTGGGGGCGGAGTTATCCTCCCAGCCGGTATTAAAGGCACGCTTGTGTGACTCTTGAGATTTGAGATCTCTTGAGCCCAGCGGCAGGAAGAGGGGAAGACAGGTAGGAACTGGGTGCCTTGGCGAGCTGATTGCTGATCGTTTGGTCCTGCTGTCTTTGGTTTGATTGGCCTTTGTGGCTGTGAGGTTGGAGTTATCCCCCCAGCTGGGATTAAAGGTGTGGTCTTTGGCTTGATTAGATCTAGTGGCTGTGGGGGCGGAGTTATCCTCCCAGCCGGTATTAAAGGCACGCTTGTGTGACTCTTGAGATTTGAGATCTCTTGAGCCCAGCGGCAGGAAGAGGGGAAGACAGGTAGGAACTGGGTGCCTTGGCGAGCTGATTGCTGATCGTTTGGTCCTGCTGTCTTTGGTTTGATTGGCCTTTGTGGCTGTGAGGTTGGAGTTATCCCCCCAGCTGGGATTAAAGGTGTGGTCTTTGGCTTGATTAGATCTAGTGGCTGTGGGGGCGGAGTTATCCTCCCAGCCGGTATTAAAGGCACGCTTGTGTGACTCTTGAGATTTGAGATCTCTTGAGCCCAGCGGCAGGAAGAGGGGAAGACAGGTAGGAACTGGGTGCCTTGGCGAGCTGATTGCTGATCGTTTGGTCCTGCTGTCTTTGGTTTGATTGGCCTTTGTGGCTGTGAGGTTGGAGTTATCCCCCCAGCTGGGATTAAAGGTGTGGTCTTTGGCTTGATTAGATCTAGTGGCTGTGGGGGCGGAGTTATCCTCCCAGCCGGTATTAAAGGCACGCTTGTGTGACTCTTGAGATTTGAGATCTCTTGAGCCCAGCGGCAGGAAGAGGGGAAGACAGGTAGGAACTGGGTGCCTTGGCGAGCTGATTGCTGATCGTTTGGTCCTGCTGTCTTTGGTTTGATTGGCCTTTGTGGCTGTGAGGTTGGAGTTATCCCCCCAGCTGGGATTAAAGGTGTGGTCTTTGGCTTGATTAGATCTAGTGGCTGTGGGGGCGGAGTTATCCTCCCAGCCGGTATTAAAGGCACGCTTGTGTGACTCTTGAGATTTGAGATCTCTTGAGCCCAGCGGCAGGAAGAGGGGAAGACAGGTAGGAACTGGGTGCCTTGGCGAGCTGATTGCTGATCGTTTGGTCCTGCTGTCTTTGGTTTGATTGGCCTTTGTGGCTGTGAGGTTGGAGTTATCCCCCCAGCTGGGATTAAAGGTGTGGTCTTTGGCTTGATTAGATCTAGTGGCTGTGGGGGCGGAGTTATCCTCCCAGCCGGTATTAAAGGCACGCTTGTGTGACTCTTGAGATTTGAGATCTCTTGAGCCCAGCGGCAGGAAGAGGGGAAGACAGGTAGGAACTGGGTGCCTTGGCGAGCTGATTGCTGATCGTTTGGTCCTGCTGTCTTTGGTTTGATTGGCCTTTGTGGCTGTGAGGTTGGAGTTATCCCCCCAGCTGGGATTAAAGGTGTGGTCTTTGGCTTGATTAGATCTAGTGGCTGTGGGGGCGGAGTTATCCTCCCAGCCGGTATTAAAGGCACGCTTGTGTGACTCTTGAGATTTGAGATCTCTTGAGCCCAGCGGCAGGAAGAGGGGAAGACAGGTAGGAACTGGGTGCCTTGGCGAGCTGATTGCTGATCGTTTGGTCCTGCTGTCTTTGGTTTGATTGGCCTTTGTGGCTGTGAGGTTGGAGTTATCCCCCCAGCTGGGATTAAAGGTGTGGTCTTTGGCTTGATTAGATCTAGTGGCTGTGGGGGCGGAGTTATCCTCCCAGCCGGTATTAAAGGCACGCTTGTGTGACTCTTGAGATTTGAGATCTCTTGAGCCCAGCGGCAGGAAGAGGGGAAGACAGGTAGGAACTGGGTGCCTTGGCGAGCTGATTGCTGATCGTTTGGTCCTGCTGTCTTTGGTTTGATTGGCCTTTGTGGCTGTGAGGTTGGAGTTATCCCCCCAGCTGGGATTAAAGGTGTGGTCTTTGGCTTGATTAGATCTAGTGGCTGTGGGGGCGGAGTTATCCTCCCAGCCGGTATTAAAGGCACGCTTGTGTGACTCTTGAGATTTGAGATCTCTTGAGCCCAGCGGCAGGAAGAGGGGAAGACAGGTAGGAACTGGGTGCCTTGGCGAGCTGATTGCTGATCGTTTGGTCCTGCTGTCTTTGGTTTGATTGGCCTTTGTGGCTGTGAGGTTGGAGTTATCCCCCCAGCTGGGATTAAAGGTGTGGTCTTTGGCTTGATTAGATCTAGTGGCTGTGGGGGCGGAGTTATCCTCCCAGCCGGTATTAAAGGCACGCTTGTGTGACTCTTGAGANTGTGTGTGTGTGTGTGTGTGTGTGTGTGTGTGTGTTGTCTCTCCTCTCTTCAATCTCTCTCTGAACATTTGTGTGTGTTTATTACAAATATATTATTTTTAAAATTTATTTATTTATTATTTTTATGTGTATGAGTGTACTGTCTGCATGTAGGTTTGTGCACCCGTGTCGTGCAATGTTGCGGAGGTCAGAAGAGGGAGTCGGATTCCCCTGGAACTGGAGTCAAAGAAGGTTCTTAGCCGTCATGTGGATGCTGGGGATTGAACCCGGGTCCTCTGCAAGAGCATTCAGCACTCTTAACCGCTGAGCCATCTCTCCAGCCCCTACAAACATATTCTTGTATGTACATCTGCATGCATGTTTGTGTGGAAGCCATGAATCAATGTCAGGTTTATTTTTTATTTCTCTCTAGCTTATTTTTAAGACAGCATTTCTCACTGAAACTGAAACCCATAGGTTCAGCTAGTCTGGACTGCCAGTGAGCTTCAGAGATCTGCCAATCTCTATATTGCCTCCCATGTTGGGGTTAAAAATATCTCACTGCCACCATGCCTTGATTTTCACATAGATACTAGCTATTGAAATCAGGTCCTCATGGTTATGTGGCAAGCAGTTTACTGACTGATCCATCCTTCCAGTCCCAGGTTAGTGCATTTTGATGAAAAGAGGAATTAAAAAAGAAGTTTGGTGATGATGCTGGGTTGTATTACATTTGTTGATACATTGGAATAAATGCAGCAATGCTCTAATGCCCTGGTCAGTTTAATAGAGGGCAATTTTACTGTTAACCTCCACTATGTATTGATTTTCTTCACAGCTTTTTGGGCAGCTTTGCTTGTTTTTCTTTGCTGCCCCAAGAAAGAACACAAAGATATTTTAAGGACAATGTACTCTTTCATGCCCTCTTTCCCCAAGAGAAACATCACAGAAACTTACGAGACCCTGTGCCGTGGAGCAAGGTTTTTTTTTTTCTGATTGATACTGCACTGGAGCCAAGAGAGGAACTTCTAATTAAAATTCAAAGGATATCTGAGACTACAGAAGTTAAATCTTTGCAGGCTCTTTTATTATTCCATGGCGGCTGTGTTTTTCACTAGGGTGTATTTATACAACTGGCTAGAAATGGGATTATTTCCTGGGCAGTTCCAAAATCCCTTATATTCACTCAAAAAGCTATTTTTAAAAGGATCCCTTCCTCTGAAAAACATCAATTGGGCATTTTTTTTCCCCAACAAAGACGATAGGTAATTGCTTTTGGTTCTTTTCTATGACATTCTCATCACAGTCGGGTATCCCCTGATTACTTTAATTATCCAGTGAATAAGTAAAGGTCATTTCATTTCAATCACATTTATTAATCACCCACGTTTTCTCCTCATTAACATTTTCTCTATTTACATGGTGTAGGACTGTAACTGATTCCATCAGAGCTATTAAGATGTTAATGTCAAGTCTGACTGCTCTAACTTAAGGCCTCAAGGAAAGCATGGCAATGTATTTTATTCCCTCTACTAAATTGTGTTTGTTTACATGTGGGGAGTATCAATGTGTAATATAGGCCAAGACTGATTTTAAGTCTAATAGGGCTGTGATTAGTGCTTTCTGAAAAAATCATCTTTCTGTTTTGGAGAGACTCTACTGCTGACAGGTGTTATCTTGGTTGGAACAAATGGGAATTTTCAGCATTTTTTGTAGATCCTATATTACTTGGGTCATCCATCCAACATTAAGCCATTAAAATGTGAAATTAATTTCTCAGAGAAAAGCCATGTCTATGGAAAACATTCCATGAAGCTGACTGACTGATTAGAACTGCATTGATTAGAGAAAGGTTGGAAATGTTGGAGGACCAGAGACAAATTATTTGTACTATCCTTAACTCATATACATTCATATTGCACACTTCTGTGTGTGACATAACACCCTTTTGAATATTAGGTAAATTTCTTTTGGGATGTATTAACAGGCTCCTAGTTTTCACCAAGCCAAAAGCTAAGAATGTCATCAGCTAGTATGTGAGGCTTATAGTAGAGTTTTTTTCCCACTTTGCAGTAACCTGTCAACCTGATGTACCCACCAAAGCAGTTAGAAAATGCCTTGATTTTTTATTTGCCTGTTACTGTGAAAACATCATGAAAGTATTACCATGCTGGAGCACAGGATTTGGGATAATCTAAATATGTGGGGGATTTTTTGGTCTTTTTGAGACAGGGCCTCTTGTAGCCCCAGCTGTCTTGGAACTCACTCTGTAGACCACGCTGGCCTTGAACTCACAAAGATCCACCTGCCTTTGCCTCCCAAATGCTAGGATTAAAGGCATGTGCCACCACGCCCGGAAAATATGTGTTCTTATTTCATGGTCACTGATATTTGTCTCAAGAATGAGCTCTTATTCTCTTTGGGATGAGAACTATGCCATTTTTTAAAATTATGTGTATGAGTGTATTGCATGCATGTAAGTATACCCATGTTGTGCAATGCCTGTGAAAGTCAGAAGAGGCCACTGGACTCCCCTGTAAATGGATTTATGGATGGTTGGTGGCTACCATATAGGTGTTGGGAATCAAACCCAGATCCTCTGCAAGAGCAACCAGTGCTCTTAACCACTGAGCCATCTTTCCAGTCTGAGAAAGAGAGCTGTGCTTTTCTACATTGTCAGACACACACAGGCTCTGCGTTTAACAACTCTAAAAGATGCTAACTATGTTTCATTAATATGTCTACAAACTAGTAGGTTTTAGCTAAAAAGAACTGACATTTCAGATGATGTGCTTCAGGCTTACTATGAGTTACCTTGGAGGCATGTCCACACACACACATACACACACACACACCAATGATATGTGTGTATGGGGTATATGTCACCAGTTTCCCTTGGAAGCACTGCAAGTGTTAAAGGGAACTTTGGGTTAATGGTGGATGTCCCAGGATTTCCTGGGCAGATAGCAATGTTGCTTAGTCCCCTTTGACACATATCTGAAGACTTCTTAGTTAGATGGAGTGTGGTTGAGGTTTCCTTAAGGAGATGGGAAAGGACATGGGTCCTTTTAGTTAGATTGGACGCATTTGAAGTCCCATTGGTAGAACAGGTTTGAGGTCCCATGAGTCAGAAGGTGTATGTCTGAGAAACCCTTAGTCAGAGAGGGCATGTTTGAAATACCCAAACACAGACCTTGAATGTCTGTATCCCTCCATAGTCAGTGAGATAGTTCTAGGGCTGTATAGGTCATAGCGGAAAGGTCTGAGGCATACCTAGGATGATGTGGGGTGTTATGAGGTCCCCATTGTCCATGGGGAAAATCTAACGGTATCGAGGATCATCATTATTAAAAGAAATGACAAGAAGTATGAATGGTTATCACTACTTAAAAAATAAGCAAGTGTAGTTCCTTTAGATTGAGAGGCCAATGACTGAGAGATGGCTCAGTAGGTCAAGATGCTTGCCTCACAAGCCTGGAAGCCTGAATTCAATTCTCAAATTTAATCTGAGCATTAAACTTACCCTTGGATCCTATGTAGAGGTAGTGAATAGAATAGACTACATAAAGTTATCCTCTGACCGCTACACATGAATCTGTGAACCTCCACACACAACTATTGCACACACACACACATACACAGACACACACACAGACACACACACAGAGGATGATAATAAAGTTTTAAACATTTAAAAAATGTCTTGGAAATGGAACATGGTCTCTTACCTCCATTATGCTGGAAAACTATTTTGTGTTTCTTTTTACTTAATGTGTATCAGGAAATAATATTAATTGTATTAAAATGATTTTTTGATATTTTACATGGAGATTCTTCATATACCTATTAATATTTCAATATAATTATTTTAAGGCATAATTCATATAGTATTCAAATGTACATCTATAAGTTGCAGCTATAATGAAATATGCATATATTCAAAATTATGTAACAAATGAAATATTTACATAGTATATGGTACCAGTCCCCCCATTGGAGGGGAAAAACCTAGAGGGTCCTTTAGGTATAAGGAAAATGCTCCAGGCTCTCCTGGGCAGATGGTAAAGTTACCAGATCAACTTGGGCAGATAGGGAAGGTTTGAGGCTCTGTTAGTTAGATGGGGTACAGTTGAGATATGTAGATTGGGAAGCTTAGAGTCTCACTTGGGTGGAGTGGAAAAGTCTCAGCTCCTTTTAGATGGTGCACATGAGGCTTCATTGGCAGGAATGGAAGATCTGCAGCTTCCTAAGTTAGGTGGAGCATGTTTTTAGTTCACACTGGGAGAAAAGTTCTGAAACCTACTTAGAAGGGCATGCTTAAGGCTCCATCACGAAAGGGAGGAATTCTTGGGCCCTCTGAACAGAGTGTGTAGATCTCAAGTTTCCTTGATCATAAGAGGAAGGTCTAAGGCTTGTTCACTTACAGTATGTTTGAGGCCTCATTGGGTACAAAGCGAATGTATGAAGTCCACTTAAGCAGAGGAGGAAGGTCTCAGACCCCATTAGTTAGATAAGACATGCTTAGTCCCCAGTGAACAGAAGACAGTCTAGAGCTCCTGTTTGGGAAAGGGGAAGGTCTGAAGCCCCCTTCTTCAGAGACAGAAAAGCTCCAGAGTGAGCTAGGCAGAGTAAGAAAGGCCTGTGAACTTCCCCTTCTGCACTAGGAAGCCTAAGACCTTATGAAGAAAACCTCAGACATTTCCCTCTGCAAGGTGAGTCTGAGATCTACTTCCTATAACCAAGGGGAACTAAGACCTTCCCATCTATCTGAAGGAGCCTTAGACTTTCCTCTTCTGCTTTAAAGAAACTTGGACTTTCTTCCTTTGACCAAGGGGTCTCACACCTTATGATCTTGCCTAAGGGGCCACAGATCTTCCTCCTGAAACCAAAGGGGGACTTGGTCCTATGCCCTCTATATAAAAAAAATAGCAGGGATTCTATCTCTGACCAAGGAGAGCGGAGACTTATTCCCTATGACCAAGGGGTCCCTCAGATTTTCTCTTTTGGATCATGGGGCATCAGACCTTCCTTATCTTTTCAAGAGGGTCTTTAAATTTTCATTTTCCCCTGGAGTCTTTAGGCTAAGAGTCATATCCTTCAGCATCCTCTGAGATCAAGAGGGCCTCAGCCTTCTCTGCCACAAATGGCCTCAGACCTACACCCTCAGACCAAAGTGGCCTCTGATCTGCTCTCTCTAATATTACGAAGGGAGCTTCACATTTTCACCCTCTGACTTAAAGATGACGTAGACCTTTATCATCTATAAATGACAGAGTCTGACATGTCATCTCTATCCAAGGGAATATCAGAACTCCAATCTTTGTCCAGAGTAGGAAAGGTCCAGGCATATTTGAGTCAAAGTGAAGGTCCCTGCGTACCTGATACAGTGGAGGATTTTCTGAACACTGCTTCCTTGGTGTCCAATGCATGGTCGATTCTGTAAAATCCAAATACTCAGAGACTTTATGGAAGGCCAGGAAGAAAACTGAGATATCTTACAACACACTCCATGATAGTCCTGAGTAGGTTTTCTCCTCAGGCCTGTTTACATCTCTCAGTCTGGACATGAAGGATGAAGCCATTCCATTTCTGGTCACTGACTTGAATGAAGCAAATGACCTTGGTCCCAGAGTCTGATTGTTAAACTTGGCATCTCAGACATCAAAAAATAGTGCTCCTTACTACATGCTAAATGTGGATCCTTATATTTATAGACAAATATACCAGTCACCACTCATCAAGGAAGTTTCTTTTGCAATAGACAGAGACTAGTACAGAGTTCCACAACTGGTCACACATTGTGAATAAGTTTCTGTGAGATGCTCAACCATAAGTGATGCATCTACAATGGAATATCTTCACCTAAAGCTCATGGAATACAGTGAACAAAGGATAGAGAGAATAGTAATGTATCTCTCAACTTTCATCAGCAAACCTTTCTCATACAACAGATGGTGATGAACACAGAAGGCCACAACTGGCAGAAGTGTAGAGAATAAGAGACTGCAAAGTGCCTCTCCCTGGACAGAACTCATATTAAAGCCCTCCTTCTGATGGCTCAGGGAACATTGCAAAAGAGGAAGCAGGAAGATTGTAAGAGCAGGGGTTGGTGCATGACCATGAGGAAACAGTCTTAGAGGCTCCTGGAGCTTGCTAATACTAACTTAGAACAATGGTGACAGTATGCAGAAGATCCATGCAAACTTAATCAGATAAAACTAGCATTGGACTGGAGAAATAGGAAGGAGACCCCAATCTTAGCCAAGGAATTATTGGCACAGGCCAAACAGGCTCCAGTGGATGATGTCACACTGAGGGACAACTGAGTGCACACACTTGACTTGATAGACCTTAACATATGACAGAATGCATGAGATTCTGTGGGTAGGCTATGCGGGTGCTGATAGAGGAGGGGTCTGAATATGTTTAAGATGTATGAAATTCAAAAAAATCAATAAAAATATTCATTGAAAAACAGAGTAGTCAAATGTCTTATCAGACGAGAATACCTCTTGCTCCTGTGGTCACAAGGCAGAGAATCTTGGGTCCCTTTCATGATTAGGTTTTTGCTGAAGCTTCCTTGGGAAAGAAAGGTTTGAGGCCCTTTGAGTCGAATGGGAAGACCTGAAGACTCGATGGCCTGGGAGAATTCCTGGGAGCCCTAGACTCAGAGAGAGGAATCTATCTAAGGAATCTCAGACTTTACTCAGAACCAAAGGTGACTCAGACCTATCCCGTTTGAACTAGTAAACAGCAGACATTCACCCTTTGGTCAGATAGAGGAAGTCTGACACCCTCTTGGGCAGATGGGAAGTGTCTAAGATCCCTTTCATAAGTGGGCTCCTTGATCACTTCTTGGAAAGATAGTGTTGATCTGAAACCCCACTTGACAGAGGAGGGAATTCTGAGGCCTCTTTTATCAAAGGGGGACTGGATGTGACCCACCTGGAAAGGGCAGGAAGCTTTGATTTCTCCCTCTCAGATGGTAAAATTTCTTAGGGTCTCTTGGGAGGTTTAGGGCCAAATCCCCATCATATTAGAGGGAATTTCCTCAGTGTGGTGCTCAAAATCAGAAGATCCTGCAGCCTCTATGAAAAAGATAAATGTCTCAGGCCAACTTTTAGAGTGATGGAAGTTTGGCACACTTCCTCTTCAAATTCAAACTCTTCTTGGTAATACAGAATGATCATATCTTGAGCATTGGTCTGTGTGAATCATATGTTCTGTTGAATTCCCTGCCCTTCTAGAACACCAGCATGCCTTGCCTGGCCTGTAGTTCACCTCAGGGACTCTGTTACAGCATTCATATAGGCCCCAAACCCTGGTGAATTATCCTGCTCCTGTTGAGCACCTGACCATAAATCCTTACTTCTGGTTCTGCTTCATCCTTGTTCCATACAGTCCCTAAACCCTAGCTATTTCTGGCTGCCCATGATGAAATGCTGGTTAGTCCTTCCTTTCCTATGTGTCTAAATCAGCAAATTTCTATGAAGGATCTATATCTCAGTGATGTTACTGACCCTGCTGAGATCCTGGCCTGCCTACCTAGCCTCTGGCTCTGCCTCAGTGGTTCTGCCTTAGTAGTCCCAACTCAGCATCTCTCCACTTGATACCTTTGTCTGGTGATCTCTTTCATCTCCCACCAAGAACTCAGCTATCCCTGCACTACAGAAAACTACCTTCTACTTATCCATACTTTATTTTCAGCCTTAATCACAGAAGCTTCTCCTTGTAATGACCAACAATGTCATCAAGCAATGGTTGTGGACCCAGCCCTAAATAAACATGTATATGACTACCTGTATAAGGTTCAGAGAACTTTGCAGAAAACGGTACAGGAGGTATACAAGAGCCAGAAGACAGGGTGAAGGGCTGAATTATTCTTCCCTAGACTCATACAACTATTGCAATTTTTAACTAAGCAACTGTAGTTACTGCATTGAGCCCACGCAAAACCAACCCTAGCAATAAATTAAGGAATGGGGAAGTGGGTAAAGGGGTCCTATGTGTTCTTCTGAACTGTCAGTTATTGGTGGACCCTGGGTGAGGGAAAGCCACTTTCTTTAGCTGTATTAAGTGCTATTAAGCTCAGAAGGCTCCAACTGATAGTCCCAAATCCATGGCCACACAGACAGCCATTGGCTAATCCAAATGGGTCCCAAAGCAGAAAGAACAGTCATGAAGGTGAGGGAGAGATTTGTGGGGAGAGAGTGGTAGAGATTGGAGGGAGGTAGAGGGTGAGTGTGTTCAGCATGCAATGCTTACATGTGTAGTTGTCTAAAAACAAAATTAATTAATAAAAAAATTTAAACTTGAAAGCCATCATTCTTGCAAAGTCCCAAGGTTGAAACCAGAAAGGCCACAGAGTGAGATAGAAAGCAAGGCAGGGAAACTCACTCACACAGAATCCATTCAATTCACAACAGTACTGTCCATCCTGAAAGTGTGTGTCTTCATGACTTACCTCCAATTAGGTCCCAACACCAGGGCATTGTGGATCAAAATTCTGACCTATGAACTTCAGGGTACACATTCAAAGCATAGCAGTGGTAGTAATGATGATATAAAATACATTAACCTTAAAGCACAGTGTTAGGCTTTATGAAATGGCTACTCAGGTAAAAGTGATTGAGGTCAAGCCTGATAACTTGGGTTCAATCCCTGGGACCCACACGGTAGAAGGAGATAACCAAATCCACAAAGCGGTCCTCTGACTTCCACATGTGTGCCATGGCACATTCATACATACATGCATACAAACACAAGCATACAAATTAATTAATTAATTAATTAAGTAATAACATAGTGTCTTTTACTTCTCACAAGCACCCTGGGAAGAAGAAAGAGTATGGTTTAATCCCTCCCCTCAGGACTAAAATATCTGAGATACAGACTACTGAGTCTCCTACAAAAATAAACACACAAAATACTGCATTTTCATTGACTTTCCATTAGCAGTGCATAGATTTAATTTTCTGTAAGTACTACTCCTTTTGTCATTTCTGGCTAATTTCAGATATGAAAACCTGAAACCTTACCACTTTTATCAATTCTATTATTAATGTGCGATACTGATTGATACACTTAATCTACTGGATACTAATGATGCTAAAAGCATTTATGAAACATCATTTGACCTCAGCTATAAGACACATATTTTGCACTTTGATGCTTCTATAGTCAGGATGGATCTTCCAATTTCTGTCAAAAGAAATTTTAACATCTGTCAGAAAATTTGCGATATTACAATAAAGCTGATTTTGTACATAAAAATATATTCATCTGGACAGAACATTGGTCAAAATACTTACATTTGTAAAACATAGAGTGATAATGCTCTGAAACAAAAAGTGAGAATATATGGTTATGGTTGGTTGCCAAATACAGTAAAGTACTTGAAATCTTATTTATTTATTTATTTATTTATTTATTTATTTATTTATTTTACTGATGATTTGTGCATTTCATACATCATCCTTCAGTCCCTGACCCCACCTCACCCCAGTTCATGCCTTCTGCCATATGTCTTGCATCTTTCTCTGTCTTTCCAAAGTTTTTCACTGCAGTGGCTTGTTGCTTTGGGTAGAATTTAACTGTACCAGTCAGTTCTTTGACCCAGTCTTTATGTTGTTGTTGTTCCCTCCCCTCTGTATTGTTCCAAAATATGTCTATATAACCATCAAAATGTATCAAAATTATGACTTCTGAGAATAAACTGTATGTTAATTCCAAAATATGTTTAAGCATTCACATTTCCCCTTTAATTTTATATTACTCTAAGATATGAATACATACCTTCCACCCATATACAGTAATTACAGAGTCTGAAAATAAGTGGTAGGTCAATTCTAGATCCCATTAAGAAATTCATATTATGACAGCACATTTGCTTTCAGATAAAAAGAAATATAAAAATAATGTTGTTCAGCTTGCCTTTCAACTGGGCATTTGGTGTTAGCATCCACAAATGAGGGTAACCATTTTTGAAATTCCCATTTTCCCCTTTAATTTTATATTACTCTAAAGTATGCATACATACCCTCCCCCCATATACCACAATTGCAAAATCTGAAGATAAGTGGTAGGTTAATTCTAGATCCCATTAAGGTATTCACATTATAATGGTACAGTTGCTTTCAGGTAAAAGAAAATATTGCTCAGTTTGCCTTACTACTAGGTATTTGGTGTTAGCATCCACAGATCAGGGATAACATTCGTCATTTGTTCTTCTGGGACTGTGTTACTTCACTTAGCATAATGTCTTCTAATTCCATCCATTTACCTCTAAAGTACCTGAAATCTTTAAGAACTGTTGGCTGATTTTCAGTGCTAGGAGATGATGAACACAACAAGAAAAACCTCAAAATTCTTTTCTAAACTTAAAGAACAAAACTCAAAATAAGTACAACAATAACAGCAACACTTCCAAAAGAATATCCATGTCACTGACTGTGAGATCTTCAGGTTAGTCAGTCAATGTGAACACTATTCCAACAACTTGAGAAGCTGTCCCTGGTTCTGTGGGCTTTTTCAAGGTTATTATTAGCTGTCCAGGTCTGGGTGCAACAGCAGAGACCACTTCATTTCTGGTGACTGGATTGAAGGCAGATGACTCAAGTTCCAGATGCTACTTGCTACTCTTAAGTCTTGTGACTTCCAAACTAGAATGGACCATTGTTACAGTGATGAGAAGGAGAATCTTCCAAGCCCTTTTGGTTACAGTGGGTAGGTGAGAAGTCTCCTCGGGTAAAGGGAGAATTTCTGATGCCCTGCTTATTATATAAGGAAATTTGAGGAGGCCATCTTGGATCAAGATGGTAGGATGCAAGCCCTCTGACCTACCTTTGGGCAGAGTAGGAGAATTGTGGTTCCAGTGGTCAGCAGGTATGTCTCAGAAACTCTTGGTAATAAGGGCATGTTTGAAGCCCCCACATGCAGAGCTAGGATGTCTGTATCCACTATAAATTGAGAGGTCCATCATCAATTCCATAGGTTAGAGGGAAAAGTCTGAATCATGCTTGGAGAGCTGAGGAAGTAATAAGGACCTGTGGTGTCCCCCATAGACTTTAAGTATTCAGACATTTTGTCCCCAGTTGGTGGCACTGTTCTGAGAGGTCTTAGAAGGTGTGGCCATGCTGGAGGAAGTACGTCATTGAGGGCGGGCTTAGTGAGTTCAACAAGACTTGCCAGTCTCCAGTCTCTCTCTCTCTCTTGACTTCCTGTACTCATTGCTATATGTGAATCTCGGCTTTCTGCTCCAGCCCTGGCCACCATGCCTCCCACCACAATGGACTCTAATTCCTTGGAACCATCAATCCCAAGCTCAAATCAACTCTTCCTTTTATAAGTTCCCTTGGTCATAGTGGTTTTATCACAGCAACAGAAAAGTGACTAATACAGGACCCCATGGGCTATGGAAAAAATTGGAGTCTCCAGGGTCAGAGGGAAATGTCTGATGTCTCTTTGAGCAGATGACAAATGTCGGAGGCTTTCTGCTTCATGGATGGAAACTACCTTGTCTGTTTGGCCAGATGACAAATGTCGGAGGCTTTCTGCTTCATGGATGGAAACTACTGTGTCTGTTTGGCCAAATATTAAGGTTTCACACCCCTTGGACATAAAGTGAAGATTTCAGCATACCTTGTGCAGTGGAGTGTGCTCCAGGAGCTGCCTCATCAGCTTCAAAATCTTCAGCAGAGACTAGAATGTCCATATGGTGCAGTAACATGGGGAAGGCCAGGCAGGAGTGTGAGTCTGCTTCCAAGAGTTTGGATAGCAGTCCTTCACTATATCACCACCTTAAACTTATGGTTAGCTTCCCATATTTGGCAGAGTAATGAGGACACACATCTTGTTTCTGCCTTGAGGCAAGTAGCTTCAGTTGGGGGCTCTCCTTGCTAGTCTTGGGCCCTGCCACTTTGGGGCAAAGTGATCAGAGGTCCTCTTGAGATAAATGGAAATGTTCTAGGGCCTGTAGCTCATGCAGAGAAGGTCTGAGACTCCCTTAGTTCAATTAGGGCAATGTGATGAAACCTTGGCCAAAGGGGACAGCCAAAAACCATTGGGCAGAAGAGATATCTCTGAGACCCCCTAAATAAGTAAGTGAGAGTAGATTGGAGTCTCCTTGGACAGAATAGGAAGGCTTAAGGCCACAGTACATAGATCTGGTAAGTTTTTTTGCCCACTTTGAGACATCTTTGGACCTTGGGGAAAGACTTGCAATCTTTTTTTTTTCCCAACATTTTTTTTTTATTGATGCTTTGTGCAAGACTTGCAATCTTATCAGAAGACCCTTTGAGCAGAAAAAGGATATTTTTGGTACCCTTGTGTAGAGGGGATGGTGTGAAGCCCCATTCATAAAGGAGAATAGTCTCAGAATTCCTTTGTCAAGAGGGAATATAAAATGTCCTTATGGGCATAAGGGAATTTCTGATGACCTTTTGGGGTGATAAGTTAGAAGGAGAAAGTCTGAACTCTCCATGGACTGATTAGAACCTCTTTTGGCCATATTTTGAGGCTTTCTTGGGAAGAAAGGGAGGGTCTCATCCATCNTATATATATATATATATATATATATTCAGGCTTTCTAGGTCATAGGTGATTATCTGAGACTCTTTTTATAGGACACAATATTTCTCTGAACCCTTTAGTCAGACAGGGCAAATCTGATAGAAGGAAAATGTTGGCGGTCCTCTTTATTAGAAATTCTAGTTATGAGCTCCCCTTTAGGAGAATGGGAAGATAGAATGCCATATTCATCAAAGTTGGAAGTCTCAAGCAGAGTTCAATTGAGGAGGGAAGGTTCCAGATCCCCTTGGGCCAAAGGTGAATACTCTAACCTATCTTACACAGTGGAGGAAGGTACCAGCACTCACTAATCAATTTCCAATTCTCTATCACAGCCTAGAATACATGAACCTTCCTTGAGTCTATAGGAGGGATGACAGCAGAATTAGAATTTTTCTAAGAGGCTTGATGCCAATATTTATCTCTGTGTACTCCTCCACTTCGTGTTCACCAAATAGATTTGGGAAAGTAGGACAGGACATACCTATTTCAAGTGACCAGATTTAAGGTTGTGACCCGATTTACACACTCACCTTGCTAGTCTTCTTTCTAGAACTTTAATCCAAAGTGCTCTGACCTTTCTTTTGGTCAAAAGAATGTTTTGCAGGTCTAAAACCCTCTCAGGTAGAAGGAGAAGATGTGAGATTTTCTTGATAATCAGGGCCCTATCTGAAGTCTCATTTATCAGATAGGAAGTTTTAAAGCCCCTTTGGGCAGAGAGAGAGAGGTGGTCTAAGGCCCTTTTGGAAATAGGGGGGAAATTTAACACTACCTTCATCAAATGAAGATGGTGTAAGGTCAATTGGGAGTAAGGGGAAGCATCAAATTACCCTTGTCATAAGGGGGACTTCTCAACCTCTCCATAACAAAGGTAAAATTCTACACACCTTTTTTTTGCACAGCCAATAGAATTTTTTAGGAGTTCACATTTTTCTCTTTAATTTTATATTACTCTAATATGTGAATGCATACCCTTCATACATATATCCCAATTACAAAGTCTGAAAATAAGTGATCAGTTAATTCTAGAGCCCATTAAAAAAATCCTCTCGGGGCTGGAGAGATGACCTGGGTTCTATTCCCAGCATCCACATGGTGGCTAAGAACCATCTTTAACTCCAGTTCCAGGGGAATCCAATGCCCTCTTCTGTCCTCCGTGACATTGCACAACACGAGTGCACCAACCTCATGCAGACACTAAATAATAAATAAATAAATAAATAAAACCTCTCTATAGCAGAGAACTCGTTACAGAGGAATTGATTTAGTCAACCTGTTGGGGGGTGTGGCTTGGTGGTAGAGAGTTGGTTAGGTCAGTCTGTTGGGAGGCAATTGGTTTTGTCGGCCTGTTTCCAAGATTCATATACTATGATGCTTTAATTTTTATCTTGAAGGAAATAAAGCTGAATATTCTCAAAAAAATTCTACACACCCTTGGTGGATGGTTAAAGTCTGTGGCTGTGTTCAATAGAATAGGAAGGCCCAGTTCACTTGGGGCAGAAGGCAAAGTTCCTAGGCTACCTGGTAGAGTGAAGATAGGTCCTAGCACTGTCAGAGCTTCCAACTCTTCTTCACAGTTTAGTATTTCCCTATCTTGTGTGGAATGTGTGGGAGGCCAGGTAGTAGTCCTTGAATTCTTTTTTTTAAAGTAAAATACTTTTATTGATGTTTTGTGTATTTTATACATCATTTTCAGTTCAATTTAGATATTTTCCTCTTTCCCTGCCTTCAACCTCACCTCACTCCAGTTCATGCATTCTGCCATACATGCCCTACATCTTTCTCTCAGACTTCTTGAAATTTTTCTCTGCAGAGGTTTATTGTTTTGGGCAGAATTTAACTGTATCAATCAGTTCTTTGACCCAGTCCTTATGTTGTTCTCTCCTATTTGCATTGCTCTAAAATATGTCTATATAACCATCAAATATGTATCAAAATTATGACCTATGAGAACAAACTGTATGTTAATTCCAAAATATATTTAAACATTCACATTTTCCCCTTTAATTTTATATTACTCTAAGATTGAATATGTACCTTCCATCCATATATGGTAATTACAACGTCTGAAAATAAGTGGTAAGTTAATTCTAGGCCCCAAATGCTGGAGAGGTTGTGGGGAAAGGGGACCACTCATCCACTGCTGGTGAGAATGTAAACTCGTACAACCACTGTGGAAAGCAGTGTAGAGAATCCTTAAAAGACCCAAAATGAGCCTACTGCCTGACCCAGCCATACCACTCCTGGGTATATACCCACAAGACGCATCCTACCACAAAGATACATGCACAGCTATGTTTATTGCAACTCTCTTCACAATAACAAAGTGCTGGAAACCAACCCAAATGCCCCTCAACTGATGACCGGATAACAAAAATGTGGTACATCTACACAGTGGAGTTATATGCAGCGGTAAAGAAAGATGGCACCGCTTGAGGGCGGGACCCGGGCGCTGGGCCAGAGGGTCCGGAGAGTCCGGCGGCCAGGGTGGCTGCGCCTTTGGGCAGGATACCCAGAAGCCACCTGGGCGAGTAGCTTGGGTTGCTGGGGCCTTGAGGGCGGGACCCGGGCGCTGGGCCAGAGGGTCCGGAGAGTCCGGC
>VZQC01013520.1:1055782-1174110 GCA_009823505.1 Rhizomys pruinosus
CCCCCCGAGAGAAAAGCAAATGGGGAATGGTTTCCCTCATTTGTGGATGCTAGTACCAAATCCCCCAACTGAAAGGCAAGCTGAGCAAAGTTATTATATTTTTTCTATCTGAAAGCAACTGTGATGTTATAATATGACTCTCTTAATGAGCCTTAGAATTAACTTACCATTTACTTTCAGACATGGTAATGAATGTATATGGCATGAAGGTATATATTCCTATTTTAGAGTAATATAAAATTAAAGGGAAAATATGAACTCTTAAACATATATTGGAGTTAACATACAGTTTATTCCTAGAGGACATAATTCTGGTACACATATGACATTTATATAGGGATATTTTTGAGCAACACAATTGTGAGGAAACCACAACAACATTAACAACTGGGTCAAAGAAGGGACTGATACAGTTAAATTCTGCCCGAAACAATAAACCTTTGGAGAGAAAAACTTTAAAAACACTGAGAGAAAGATGCAGGGCATGTATGGCAGAATGCATGATCTGGGGTGGGGTAGGGGGAAGGGAAAGGGAACTATGTCTAAATTGAACTGAAAAATGATGTCTGAAATACACAAAACACCAATAAATTCTCCCAGAACTTGTAGGGCAACATTAAGGTCTTTATTTTGTGGCGATGTGTTTGGGGGAAGGCCCCATTTGTCTGGATGGACATAAATATTGCAAAGTTTAGTAGAAAATAAGATACTTGTACTAGACTGAAGTGGTTAAATGTTTCTATAGTGGAATGGTACAAACATTAAAGCCAGTTTACTAATGGTCTAAGTGGGATGATAACCACACAGAATTGTGGTTGGTTTTCTGTCCATTCCAGGCTTGTACTGGACTTCCAGTTGTACATTGGATTAAAGGGGCATAAAGAAGTAATGGTTACCCTTGACCACTGAAAGATATTTTTCAATCTCTGTCTATGATGTGTTACTTTTGATATCTCTGTTCTTCCCATTTTCAAGATAACTTGACTCAAGAAAGCTAGGTAACTTCCCTGAACTAGTGGCATGCACCCCAGAAGGAGACAGTTTGGATGGATTTGGTAAACTTTTTCAGCTTAATTCTGGTCAACAGGTATGTTACCTGTTATTGGAAAACTACAAACCAGGATATGAGGTTTGGGAAAGTAAAGAGACTACTTATGTTTGTAGTAAATCATTTATATTTAAGATATGACTAAAATTGTTTATATTTCTTTTATCAGCTTTGCCTGCTTATCCTATGGTGTTAAATTTCTTCCAGTCTATGTTTATGCAGGGTTTCTTAGGGTTTTCTTCAAGCTTTATCTAAATATGATACAGTAATTAAAAGTACCAGGTGGGTGTAACTTAACTTTTATGAATGGTTAATGCCCATACCTAAGGCCCATGCCAATTCCGCCAAGGGATATAAGGGATAATTTTTTTCCTTTTCCTCTGAGTTCAATTTGTCCCAGAGGATTTTGTATGGGGGCATATCTTAAAATGTTCTGCAGTTGTAAGTCACCAGGCTTCCTGTGCTGAGAAGTCTTGGAGATCCACCAACAGAACCCTAGCCAGTGTCCAGACTATAAAGTAGAAGCTCAATATAGAGGAAAGAAGCCTTGTTCTCCAAAGGGAATCCTGGTCTCATAAGACCTGGCCTTGTCCTCCATAGATGGATCTGGTTAAGAATGTTAAGAGTGCCGACCGCTCTTGCAGAGGACCCGGGTTTGATCCCCAGCACCCACATGGCGGCTGAGAACCATCTGAAACTCCAATTCCAGGAGAAATCCAGTTCCAGGGGATTCCGACACCCTCTTCTGACCTCTGCGGCATTGCACGACACGGGTGCACAGACTTGCAAGCAGACAGTACATTCATACACATACGGAAATAAATAAAATTAATTTAAAAAATTTAAAAAAAAAAGAGTGGCAAGAAGGAGCCAGGCACTCCCCCCTCCAAAAAAAAAAAAAACAAAAAAAACAAAAAACAAAAAACAAAAAAACCCAAGTGCCTCCTGAAGATCAGAACCTCAAATGACCTTGAGAAAACAAAATTTGGTTAATCTGGGTTAATCGTGTGGACTTAACCACCGAAAAGGAAGGTATAAATCAAAAGATAGTCAATATATTTATTTTAATCCCTGAAAATTTGTGCCTCCACATATTGGGCATAAAGTTATATGAAATAATGTTAAACAGGCATAAAATCCTTAGATCTTGGCTTTGATTAACAGAGTAGGGTCACCTGCAGCCAAAGGACAAGTCCACTATTGTAAATTAATGCTCAGTAATAAAATTTCCTCTTTCTAGCAACTATCTAAGTGGAAACTCATATCCTGACTATTAAAAAAGTCTGAAAAGCAGATCATCAGTCTAGATATCATGACCAAATGAACAGAAGGAGAAGCCTAATAAATGGACACTTTGAAAATCCTGGTCAAGAGATTCTAATGGATTTCTAATTTGGACATTGGAATTCACCCTGTTCTTATTTCTCCTGGTTCCCTGCCTAGATCATGTACATAACTACTCCTGCCTTCATTTTGCTTTCACAGGCATCAGTCAAGGAAGTTTTCCCCTCTATAGTTATGCTTGGGAGTCTTTTAGATTGATCCTCTGAATGGGGGATACCTCAATTGCCTCACCCAACATCCCTGTTCAGGATGGAAGAAGTCAGAGAGGTCAGCGTCCAGATTCCATTCTGGTGATTGGGGTGACCCTTTTCAGAGGGTAACATAACTAAACAGTAGTTAGAAATTGACTAGGCAGTTTAGGGATAAGACACCCCCCCCCCCCAAATTAACCAGACTTTCTCAGCTGAGAACTCAAGGCTTCCTGGACTAGCCAGTAAAACGTATCCTTCTGGTAGCCCTGAAAAAGCAGAAAAAGAAGAAAGAAAAAGAAGAGAGAAGGAAAAAAAAAGAGAAATACATACTAAACCCTGCAGTTTGATTCTTTATTTCACCTGAATAAGAAATGGAAATCATATGAGCTCAAATTTGGATCTTCAATTTTGTTCCATTGGTCAACTGGTCTGTTTTTGTGCCAGTACCAGCCTGTCTTTATGACTATGACCATGTAATATAGTTTGAAGTCTGGTAGGGCAATCCCCGCTGTATTGCATTTTTCACTCAGGGTTGCTTTAGCTATTCCGGGTCTTTTGTTTTTCCATATGAATTTAACGATTTTTTTCCCAAGTCTGTGAAGAAGCTCATAGGGATTTTGATTGGGATTGTGTTGAATCTCTATATCAGTTTGGGTAAAATGAACATTTTTACTATATTAATTTTCCCAATCCATGAGCATGGGAGGTCATTCCATCCTTCGAAGTCATTTTCAATCTCCTTCTTCAGAGGTTTAAAATTTTCGTCGTAGAGATCTTTGGTATCTTTGGTTAGGTTTGTTCCCAGGTATCTTATTATTTTTGAGGCTATTGTGAGTAGGAAGTTCTTGTTATATTCCTTCTCCACATGTTTATTGTTGGTGTAAAGAAAGGCTACTGATTTTGCTAGGTTAATTTTGTAACCTGATACTTTACTAAAACTCTGGATCATTTCCAGGAGTTTTCTGGTGGAGTTTTCAGCATCCCTTAGGTAAACTATCATATCATCTGCAAAGAGGGATAGCTTAACTTCTTCTTTTCTGATTAGTACTCCTTTAATTTCCTTCTCTTGTCTTATTGCCCTAGCAAGTGTTTTGAGCACTATGTTGAAGAGGAGTGCAATTTCAGCCACCTCATATTTGACAAAGGGGCAAAAAACTCTCAATGGAGGAAGCATCTTCAGCCAATGGTGCTGGCAAAATTGGATCACCATCTTTAGAAGAACAAAATTAAGCCCATACCTCTCACCCTGTACAAAAATAAACTCCAAGTGGATCAACGATCTCAACATGAAGCCCAAAACCCTGAAGGTGATAGAAGAAAAAGTTGGCAACAACCTACAAGTCATAGGTGTAGGAAAAGACTTTCTAAGTCAGACAGCAGCCGCACAGGAAGTAAGGTCAACAGTTGACAAATGGGACCTCATAAAATTCAAAAGCTTCTGTACAGCGAAAGAAACAATCAAAGATGTGAAGAGAAAACCCACGGAGTGGGAAGAAATCTTTACCAGTGACACATCTGACAGAGCATTAACGTCAAGAATATATAAACTACTCAAAAAACAAAGAAGTAAGAAGACAAATTACCTACTCAAAAGATGGAGTAAAGAGCTGAACAGAGTCTTCACCGTGAGGCATTAAAGATGGCTGAGAAATATCTTAAAAAGTGGTCATCATCATTAATAATTAAGGAAATGCAAATTAAAACCACTCTCAGATATCATCTCACTCCAGTACGGCTAGCTAAGATCAAGAAAACAAAAGACAACAGATGCTAGAGGGGTTGTGGGGAAAGGGGAACACTCATCCACTGCTGGTGGGAATGTAAACTTGTACAACCACTATGGAAAGCAGTGTGGAGAAACCTTAAAAGACTCGGAATGAGCTTACCACCTGACCCACTCCTGGGTATATACCCGAAAGACTCATCATACTGCAAAGATACACGCACATCCATGTTTATTGCAGCTTTCTTCACAATAGCAAAGAGCTGGAACCAACCTAAATGTCTCTCAACAGATGAGTGGATGACAAAAATGTGGTACATCTACACAATGGAGTACTATTCAGCAGGAAAGAAAGATGGTATTATGAGCTTTGCAGGTAAATGGATGGAGCTCAAAGCCATTATGCTGAGTGAAGTAACACAGTCCCAGAAAGAAAAAGGGAGAATAGTTTCCCTCATTTGTGGATGCTAACACCAAATCCCCCAGACGAAAGGCAAGCTGAAGGACAGTATGGTTATATTTTTGTTTATCTGAAAGCAACTATGTTGGTATAATGTGAATCTCTCAATGGGTTCTAGAATCCACCTACCAATTATTCTCAGACTCTGTAATTACTGTATATGGGTGGAGAGTATGTATCTATATTTTAGAGTAATATGAAATTAGTGGAGGAAAATGTGAATTTCTAAGCATAAAGAAAGACTGAGAGAAAGATGCAGGATGGTTATGGCAGAGTGCATGAGCTGGGATGGGATGGGGTGGGGTGGGGGCAAGGGATAGGGGAATGTGCCTGAAGAGAAATGAAAGATAATATATGAAATACACAAAATCAATTTTAAAAAAAGAAATGGAAATCCCCCTCCACCTTTTTTTTTGTTCTTGTTGGTTTGTTTTGTTATTGTCATTTTGTATTGTTTCTGTTTTCTTGTGAAAAGAAAAAAAAATAAAGAAAAAATCTGAAAAAAAGAGGAAGGTCCAGGGAATCCCTCCTCAGTTTCCAACTCTTAACTGAAGTCTGAAGAAGAGGAAGGTTTGAAGCTGTGCTGGATTGTTTTGGTTATCAACTTGACACACCTGGTAGAGGGAGCCTTGATTTGAGAATTACACCAACTCATGCCCATGTTTGTGGGGGCACTTTCCTGATTTTTGGATGATTTGGGAGGGGCATCCCACTGTAGATGGTGCTATCCCTAGGCAGATGGTCCTGTATTGTATAAAAAATCATTTTGAGCATGGGCTGAGGGAATGAGCCAGTATGTATCTTTCTTCCATGGACTGTGCTTCAGTTCCTGCCTCCAGGTTTCAGCCCTGATCTCCTACCTTAGGCTACATCAGTGATGATGAACTGTGACCCAGGAGCCAAATAAACCCTTTCCTCCCCAACTATAGATTAGAATGTTTTATCACAGCAATCAAAGGCAAACTAGAGCAGAAATTGGTATGAGAGAGTTTCTGTGAAAGAGCTGTTGTTTTGGGGAAGATTGTGGAATCATTTGGAATTCTGGGCTTGAAAAGCTACTGAGTTCTTATAGCTTAATGAACTGTTGTTGTGGAGCATAGAACAGTCCTGCTGAAAGAGAAGTAGACAATGGAGGCCTGGTTTATGAAGCTTCAAAGGGAAGTAAAGATTATCAGGGCCATTTTTATGACATTTTGAGTTGAGAATATGGTTTCCAGTCAGCTGGGGTGGAAGAATCAGCTGTGCTTAAGATGAGACCAGAACCACTGGAGAGAAAACTTTGTTCCATTGGGACAGTTTATGCTGCTTAGTGGGGCTAAAAATCAATGGTAACAAGAGAACAACATCATTTTCACAAAATCTCCTGAGAAGTATTTCCTTATTGGCAGCACACAGAAGCTGTGGTCCATAGGGGGCCCAAACCTCCATCTCAAGATGGAAGCAGGACTTGGTAATGTGTAAGTTTATCCTACATAGTTCTGATGTTTAAAACATGAAGAGATAACAGAGAGAAGCTGAGGCTTGGCACCCTGAGAGGCCAGAGGAGCCCGTTGGTGAAGGTGCAGTCTAAGTTTCAGTAGAGACTCTAGCATAATGGAGATGGCAGGACCATTAGACTACCACCAAGGACAGCATCAGGTCTGGAGTGGAATTAGTCTGAACTTATGAGTCAAGGTGTGTGTACATCAGACAGTGGAGCCAGAGAAGTGAAGTTGCCCAGGCTCTTTGGAGCCCAGAACATTGTGATTGAGTCCTAAATGTCCAAACTTGAGCTACTTTGCTGGAGTTTGTTTTGGCATAAGTGTGACTGATTCTTCCCTTTTGAAATGAAACAGTACTTAACTTGATTTTTTTTATTTTGCAGGAGCCCACAGTTGAAGGAATTTTAAAAGACTGAACTTTTAAGTGATTGAGTTTTCTTAAGAACTGTGGGACTTTTAAAGTACTGTTTTATGTAGTGATATTAATATTAACATCATACTTTGGGGATAAGAAATGGAAAGCTTGTGGTTTAATAGTTATATGTCTGAATGTCAAGGTGACAAGGGGTCAATTGTGCTGAATAGCTTTGGTTGTCAACTTGATGCACCGGGGCAATCAGAGCCTCAATTTGGAAATTTCCTTCATTGGACTGGCCTGTGGCTATGTCTGGGGGGTTTCTTGATTGTTTAATGATGTGGGAGGGTCCAACCCACTGTGGAAGGTGGTCTTGTACTGTATAAAAAAGCAGGCTATTAGTCAATTAAAGAAGGCATTTTTACCGGTTTTATAAGAGATTACCTCTATAATAGTTGTCTCCAATTTACAGTTGGAAAATGACATCATCATCGTCATATTTCTCCTTGTTCTATGGGGGGGGAGGCAAGAAAGTCATATCAAAACCTTTGTTGCACCTAGAAGGTATAAGTTTCATTAGGACTCATTATAGATAGTTGTTACATGTAGGATCCACAGAAGGGTTCGATGTTTATGGCAATCTGAGGCTTTTCTTCCTTTCAGTGTTCAGACGGGTCAACCTTTCAGTTGCCACTTTTTGGTACATCCTACTCAATGCAAAGCTGTATCTTTTCTTTCTCAGCCGTTAAGTTGGTGACATTTTGTCCTGTTGGAACAAACAAATCTCTTCCCATAGTTAGTTTTAAGATTTGAATTGCAAGGTTTTTGACTAGAAGGTTTCATGTCTGTCTGTACCGCCCCCCCCCCTTAATAGACATAAGAACTGTGAAAAGGATTATACTCTGTTCAGAACCAAATATAATACTAAAGTCCTTGGGCTATGCACTTAGGCAAAGTATATTAATGCAGGAGCTCTGACATCAGCAATGGATTGTTCTACCAGGGGGATGTTGGCCAGGGGATCCAAGGCCCCACAAAAGGTAAGGGCTACTTGCCCCTAAGTTGGGATACCTGCAGGAGGAGAGGCGATAAGACCCTGCTGCCGAAGACCTGACGTTAACATGGGAGGGATGTATTGAGACCGCACATGCAAGGGTACAGATGGCCTCTGGAATGCCAGAGAGTGTTCCCAAAGGCCACTAAACCAATAAAGCAAATACGGGTCTCCCTGAGTCAAGCAAGACTCCACCATCAGCACCAGCTACACTTCACCTGCCTGGAAATACTGTGCAGCAGAGGCAGCCATGTGCCTGTATATCCCAAATCTAATTGGCTGTTGGCTCTCTCCTTGGAGGAATAACCCATGGCTGATGCCACAAGCCTACATCCTCTACAGGTTAGGAGATGTCATAAGCCACAGTAAGACCCTGTTATATTTATCAGGGGGTAAAAATATAATTCATGAATTAACATATCATCCAAACATATGTGTCTATGCCAAAGTAACCTACCATAACTATTAGTGCTGCTTAAATACCTATATATCTAATTGCTTGTGCTTCATTAGTAGGATCGAAAGGTTACTCCTGAACAAACTGTCAGCCCATGAAAGGAAACAGCCAGAATTGACCAGAATCCAAGTCAACAGCTCCAGAGAGAGAGGACAGTTTTACTTCTCATCCACCTGTGCCCCTTTTCTAAGCCTAGGGAACAATCTGCGGAAGAGGGGGCGTGGTAGAATGTAAAGGCTGCGATTGGGGTGAACGGTGAAACTACAGCGATGTAGTCTGGACACTCATTTGATCAACTTGATTGAACAAACAACCTGTCAACCTCCACTGAATGGTGGGACTGTGGGGGTTTGGGCACAACAGTCTATAGATTGGTTTTGCACGAAGGATGCTTATACTCATGGATTATCACTTATAGCTAAAAAATGAAAAAAAATAAACCTGAAAGATGCAGGACAGTTATGGCAGAATACATGATCTGGGATGGGGTGGGGGTGGGGGGGAAGGGAAAGGGAAATATGCCTGATCTGAATTGGAAAATGATGTATAAAATGCACAAACCATCAATAAAAATTAAAAAAATAAAAAAAAATAAATAAAAATAAAAAAGCAGGCTAAGCAAGGGTTGAGGGACCAATATAGCATGCAGTGTTCCCCCATGGCCTGTGCTTTAGTTCCTGCCTCCATGTTCCTTCCATGGGTTCCTACCTTGGACTCCCTCAGTGATGAACTGTAACCCAGGAGATGTAAGCCAAATTAACTCTTCTCCAAGTTGGTATTGGTCAGAATGTTTTATAACAGCAATTGAAGGTAAACTAGAACAGAATCTTTCTTAGCCATATGGAGACCTTCTAAAGTCCATTAGAGTAGGCATATGTCATGTCTCAAATGCATTTTAGGAGTAGAATGTCTAAGGCACTTTGGGGGAGGGAAAACATTGGCACCCTTTTTCATATGAGGGAGTTCTCAAGCCCTCTCTGTGAGATGTTGAAAGTATGAGTCTTCCTTGGGAAATAGTTGTAGGTCTTAGTCCCCTTGTGGGAGAAAGGGAAGATATGAGCCTATTTATGGAAGAAGAGGAAGGTTTGAAACAGTCTTAATAAGAAAGAGAAGATCTAAAGCTTGTTTGAGCAGATGGGCTGTGTTTCAATCTCATTTTGTAAGAACTGAAATGTGAAGAGCCCATTTGGGGACAGATGGAGTGTTGGGAGCCCTGTTCATCAAAAGGGATAGGAGTGAAGCCCTCTTGATCAGAATCAGACAGTCCTAGATCTCTTTCGGCTGATAATGTGGGTTCCACAGCACTTTGAGAAGAAATGGAAGGTCCATAGTCTCTTCATCAAATGAAGAAGATTCCAGAGCCCTTTGGGCAGATGACAAAGGTCCTAGAGCAGTTTGGGCAAATTAAGAATGTTCCAAAGCTCCTGTACACATGGAGAAACTTTGAGACTCCATTCTGGAGCAGTAGTAGAATTGGGCCCCCTTTGGCAGTAAAGGAAAGGGGAAGGTTTGAAAGTCTTTTGGTATGTTGAGGAAGTTATGATGCCTCCTTGGGCAGAGAAAACTTATTTCAAACTCATTTTGGTAGAAGTTGATGCATGGGGCTCTCATGGGTGAGGAGGAACATTGAGACCCTCTTCATGAGAGAGGAAAGGAATGAAGCTCCATTTTTCAGCTGTACACAGTAACACATGCTTTTGGAAAGACATTGAAAGTCCACCAGCCACTTGGTCTTATGTAGAAAGTTCCAGATATCTTTGGGGTACCTGGGAAAGGATCTAGAGACACTGGGAATGGTGGAGATAGTTTTAGAGCGACTTACATAATTTGAGAATGTTCTAGAGCCCCATGGGTAAATTGGGAAGATAGTAGAGATCCCCATGCAGATGGAAAAAGCACTGTAGTCCCCTGGAGAGACAATGAATGTTCCAGAGAGCCTTGGGCATATTGAAAAGATTTTAGAGTCTATTGGACAGATCTGGACAGTGTCAGAGCTCCATGATCAGATAAGGACAGGTACACCCTCCCCCGGGATGTGTAGAAACTTCCAGTCGACCTTAATTGTTCTAGAAGTACTTGGATAGTTGGAGAAAGTTTGAGACCTCATCAGCCAATTGCAAATATCCAAAAAAAAACCCCTATTCTGTAGAGAATGTCTTAGGAACCCTGGAGCAGAAGATAAAGATGCTATGGATTCTGGGCAGATAAGGAGGGTCCCAAAGCACCTTGGACATGTAGAGAAAGGCCCCCAGACCATGGAAAGATGAGGAAGTTTCCTGAGTACATGGATAATATGAGTCTCCCTTGGGGAACAGTGATAGGGCTTGGGCTCCTTTTGGCAGAAAGGGAAGATTTGAAATCCTCTTGGTCTGATGGCAAAGCTATGAATTCCTCTGGGGCACAGTTTTGATTCTGTTTTGGTAGAATTGTAACACCTGCAGCCCACACGGGGAGAAGAGAATTTCAGAAGCCCTCTTTGTGAGAGAGGAAAGGAATGAAGCTCCATTATGAAACTGTGGACAATGCCACAGGCTCTTAGAATGATAGAGAAAATCCCTTAGCATCTTGGGGAGATGTGAAAAAGTCCCAGAGTTGCCTGGATAGATGGCAGTGGACCTAGAGTCCCTTGTATAAATGGAAAAAGGTTCCAGAGCCCTTTGGTTAGATAAAGTTTCTAGAGCTCCTTGTGTAGATGTGGAAGATTCAAGATGCACTTGAACATATGTGGGGGGTGACAGGCTTTGTGAGGGAGTAACGATAGAGTTTGGGGCCTTTTGGCAGAAAGAGAGTGTTTGAAGCTGTCTTAGGTTCTGAAGGCCCTTTGTTCAGTGGGGGCAGGTCTCAGTCTCATTTTGGTAAAAGTAGAACATCTGGGTACCCTTTAGAGAGATGAGTACTGGCTGAGGTTCATGAGAGAAGGTAAGTCTGGAGGTTCCTTGTTCAAAGGAGGCCATGTCTCAATCTTATTTTGGTAGGCATGGAGCATCTGTGACCACTTTGGGGAGAGGGGGATGAATTGAGGCCCTGTTCATGAGAGGGGACAGTTCTGAGGGTTCTTGCTCAGAAGGGGCATATCTCAATCTTATTTTCATACACTTGGAATGTCTATAGCCTTTTGGGAGAGGGAGACCATCTGAGGCCTTCTTCATGGGAAGGGTTATGTTGGAAGACACTTTGTTGTAGAATTTATTATACCAACATCATAATCACCTGAACAAATAAATTGACTCTTAAGTAGAGAGGTCCTTAATCTCAACACTCGGGAGGCAGAGGCAGGTGGATCTCTGTGAGGCCGAGGCCAGGTTGATTAATAAAGTGAGTTCCAGGGCAATTGCTGCAGCCACAAGGAGACCCTGTCTCAAAAAGACCAAAAATAGGGGTCCTGAACTTGAAGAACACTAGTTCTTGTAGCTATCTATTAGGACCATCTGTTGCCCAGAACCCTGCTGCCAGATGGATCTCTCTTGTTCCCCCAACTTGTGCAGATGGAACTGTCTGTGTCTTCACCCTGTGCTGATATGCTGATGTGTTGATGTGCTGATGTAACTGTCTTTGGTTGCCAAGGAGATGCTTTGATCTTCATATCCAAGAGTGCATGTTTTTTCTGGGTGTCTTAGTCACTTTTCTGTTGCTGAGATAGAACAACATGACCAAGGGAACTTATCAAAGGAAGAGCTTATTTGAGTTTAGGATTACAGGGAAATTAGAGTCCACTATGGTGGGGAGGCAAGGTGGCAGGATGTGGTTGGAACAGGGGAGAAAACAGAGGTTTATATCTTCAAAAAGGCACAGGAAACAGAGTTGACAAGAGATCCTGCAAGGCTTCCCCCAGCATGCCCACACCTTCTAAGACCCCCCAAAACAACACCACCAGTTGGGGACAAAATGTCTGAATGCTTGGAGCCTATGGGGGACATTCTCATTCAAAGTACCACACTGGGTTTAGTTAAAAGTCATTAGTCCAAATTATGTCCATTAATAAAAGTAATTCCCACACTTCATTTTGGTATGCTTGGAATGTCTGTGATCTCTTTGGGAAGAGTGGAACCATCTGAGTTTCTCTTCATAAAAGCAGACATGGCTGAAGTTCCCCTTGCCATATGTGGAAGTTTCCAAGGCCCTTGGACAGATGTGGAAGGTCCCACTGCCCCTTGAACAGATTTGCATATTCCCATAACCCCTTGGGTGGAAGAGGAATTTACCAATCCACTCTGATCAAATGAGGGTGGTCCAGGCTTTGTATCATCATCCTCAATATTTCATTAGCATCAGAAACACTGGGTCTTGAAGATCTCCTAGGTATTCTGCTGTAGACTGGGCAGCAGTGCAAACATTCTTCCAAAAGGTATCCTTCTTTTCAGTTTTCCAGATCTGCTCATTAAGGATGAGTCCACTCTTTATCTGGTGATAGGTTGGAAGGTACATGGGCTGGGTTCCCTGCTTGGTATGTTGTTCTTGAACTCAGGAACCTCTGAAGAGAATGATCCTTTTCTTCTTTGTTTCCCTTAGCTCCTTCTCCATCCTCCTGTTGACCATACGATCTGAAGTCTCCTTAAAGTCTGAGATCTCCTAGAGTACTGAGGTTTACTTGAGGGCTGGAATCTCCTATAAGGATGAGATTTACATGAGGGCTGCAATCTCCTTGAGATCTGGAGTCCCCTAACTCTGTGGAGTCTCCTTAGGGTCTGGGTGATGGTCAGGGCTGTCTTCCATATGGGAGTCATGGATTTGTTTCTCCCAGGTCTCTGGTCAGGTTCCTGGTCCACATATGGCTTTGGGCACATGAACCTGGGCAGAGTCAGGGGCAGATGGCATGATATCACCCTAGGACTTTGGTGTTGGTCAGGCACTTCCTCAATTGGAGTAGGGTATCTTCCTCCTATTGCTGGTCTTGGTTGCTGATTGGGAGCTGGGTCTCAGAGTGGGTGGTTTGTAGTCTGTGACTGGACTTGCTGGTGTCCTTTCAAACACCTGGCCAGGAATTCCTGGATGTAGTTCCAGAATGAAAAAGGTGACAAAATATTTGCTGATGGCAAACACTGTGAAGTGGTAGCCTTTGAGAACAACTCTTCTTTCAGAGCATCTGGAGGCAAACCACAGAGAATTTGAACAATGATTGGCTTCCAGAAGCAAGCAAAGCTCAATGAGATGTACAAGTCCCCTGTCCTAAGTCTAGCACAGGCCAGTCATGTGCTGCCCTACAGGATCATTCAATCTGCAGTAGAAGTCGTGAGTACCCCAAGGGCCAGCATCCTTCTCACTCTGGCACCCACTGACAGAAGGCCATGACAAGTGTGGGCATAACTGTAAATGAGAAGGTGTACATGGGATCTTGTGTTCTTAAGCCTCGAATGTAACATGCCCTCAGTCAAGAAGCAATCAGTGGGAGCAGAAACAGCCCTTGAAGATCAGTCAGTGTGAATGAGAAAGTGAGATACAGACACCTCCTGTTGGGATCTTGGAGGCCATCATCTCCTTGTTGACAGGAGGCTACCGGAGAAATTAGCCACCACCCTTGGAACCCCAAGACTGTAGATAACTTGGGGTTTTAGTGAAGCTCTGATCTTAAACCTATATGGACCAGGCCCTGAATCTGCTGGCAAGAAGTTATTGTGTGTCTCAGCAGCAGCTGGGAATGGCAGGGGTAGCATTCTTGGGACCCTGTGATCAGAGACTGTGCAAGAATCTAGACTGTACCCACTACAAGACGCCAAGCATTACTCCCACAGAGCCTCTTAACTGAATGCAAAGGGTCTATACTGACCTTAGGTCCTCTGGGACCGTAAGGCCCAGATACCTACTGACAATGGGCTATTAGCCTGCCTGGCCAATGACACCTCCATAGCCCCATGACTGTGAGTGACAGAAGCCATCAGATTCTTGTGTTTTCCTGGAATATCCCCCTTGCCTTGCCAGGCCTGTTATGCTCCTGTCTGGCCTTCTAGGGGCATACTGACGATGGCAGGAATACCTTCACTCTGAACAAAGGGTGTTCAGGTCTTGTTTGCTTGAGACCTATTAAGGTTGTGCCTGAGTCAGCTATACCAGGCTATGGTGGGGCACAGTTGCAGTTTCAGGAGCCCCATGACTGAATGAAAATTGCCCAGGATACCTTCTGAACACAGATCTGAATTACGCAAGTGAACATTCACTGGCATGATGAGGCCATCACAGGATAGATACACTCCACAGCCCTATGATGGGAGCCAAAATGGAGTACTCAGATCCTACATAGAGGCCAAGACCACTCTCGGTGCTGAGGGGAGGGCAGGACAAGGTGCAGAGGCAGCCAGGGGCTCTGTGACTGTGAATGGAAGTGGTATGTATTCCAGATTTTCTGTCCTGTGGCAGCTTGTGTGCATTTAGCATGCACCTGCTGACTGGCCATCAAAGGGCCCAAACATCAGCCTCTGAGACTTTGAATGTGAAGGTCCTGAGGGGATCTAGACTTTCCGCATTCAAATTTTCTGCACTCAGACCTCCAAAGGAGTCATGGGGCAGTCATGACTATGAACAATACAGGGTCTTGGGAACCCTCGACTTTCAGGATCCTGCATGCTTCAGGACCCTCTGACCTGTCATAAGGGTACTTATCCTGTGGGTGGAGGCTAGAAGATTCTCCTGTCTGTAAATGATGAGTGCTTTCTCGAATCTGTGCTCTCAGGTTCAGCATCCACAAGGTCCAGAGGTGTTGACAAGAGGCTATCAGAGGGACTAGCAACATTCAGTGGAGACTTATGACTGTGAATGAGGGGTAATTCTCCTCTGAGAACATATGTGCAAGACGCACATCTGATGACAGGAGGCTATGAGGACAGACTACCATCCTCAGGACCACCATGACTGTGAATAGAGAGTGGAAATCCAATCTTTTTGTCCTCTGTGACCTGTACTGACTAGTGCCTGCCTGCTGAGAAGATGCTATCACATAGTGTAGCAACATTGTAGTCCCATGACTTTTAATGATAAGGGACACTAGGGACCCATTTAGGTGTGCAACCACTGGCATTCACTTTCTCTGGCATAGTGGAAGCTTTGGGAGTCCCATCACTGTGAGTAAGGGGTGCTGTTAATCTGGTTGCCTAGGGATCCTGGACATTTTGGTCTGATATATGCCAGGTCCCATGTGTGCTGGCAGGAGACCATCACAGGGCACCATAGTAGCCCTAAAGCTGCCCACACCCCTGCCCCCTTAACTCTCAATGAGAAGGGATTATCATGCTTCTTTGCTTAGACAAGTGAGGGGAGAGCTTGCACCTATTGACAGGAGTCCTTCACAGCATACAAATGCAACCATGGGAGCTTCATGGTTTGTGAATGACATGGAACACTCTAGAACCTCTATTTTCTGATCTGGTGAATTGGTCAGGGATTAACAGGGCACAGCGGCATCATAGGGAGCTGAATGAATGAATGAATGATATGGGATTCTGGGGCTCCTCTGTCCTTTGGATGGATGCAGTGATAAGGCCAATGATTACTGACTGGATGCCATTAGGGCTGAATATATTAAAATAGCAATCAATCAGGCTTAGGATCTGAATGTATATCACCTTCAATAGGGTTTCATTCCTTTTCCTGGGTATTTTCTGTGAATTTCAGATATGACTATTAAGCATTTGTGGGATATAGATATCCTATCTACATGACCCGCATCTTTTTCTGAGTCTTTCCAGAGCTTTTTGTTTCTTTCAGTTCTTTTGTTGTTGTTCTCTCTGACTTGTATGGCTACGGTATATATATATATATATATATATAGATATTATATATATATATATATGCATATATATACATATATATACATATATATACCGTAGTATATAATATGTAAACTATATATATAACTATATATATAACTATATAACTATATATAACTATATATATAGTTATATATATATAGTTATATTACATACATTACACATATCACTTGAATTCTACTGGCAAATGCATTTACTTCTGGCTACCACTGCTTTTGCCATTCTTCAAAGACATGAGACACAGCTTTTTACCTTCCAATATGGACTGAAGACTCATGTCTCTCCAAGGAATCCTCCAAACCTTCAATGTCAGATGGGGACTACTGAGATTCCCAGCTTGTGGACTAAGCAGCTAAGTGGAGTTCAGCCTCATCAGAGTGTAGACTGCCATTGTTGGACTACCCGGGCTGTATCATGGAAGCCAGTGCAGGGGATCAAGACAGGCATGCGTGCTTAATGGACTTCATTGTGGGGGACCATGGGAAGGAAAGACCCCAGATGTGGAGCAAAGGACAGGATTGATGGTTGTTTGGGGTTTGCCAAGGATGAACCTCTGAGCACTTCTTAAAAAGGAAAACATGACATCTTTTAGCCAAAAAAAAAAAAAAAAATCCTCCAATTAGCAGATATGAATTCTATTGATAATATATTTTATTGTGTTATATATACATATATATATATATATATATATATACATAGTTATATATATATATATATATATATATATGTATATATATTGAAGCAATACAAGTTAGAGAGTAAAACAACAACAAAAGAACTGGAAAAAAAATCTCTCTAAAGACTCAGAAGAAGATGCGAGATATGTATGGTAGAGTACAGGGACTCAGGTGGGGGCCATGGAAAAGGAAGGGACTCTAAATTTGGTTGAAAAATGATGTTTGATTTATGGAAAGAGCTTAATAACAATAGAAAAATAAATTTTAAAAAGTAAAAATAATGAGCGACCATGACTCTGGAATTACCCCAAATACCATGTTCCAGTATGGTAACAGTTTCATACAGCTTTTATAGTAACATAACAAAGGAAGTCAAGGTATTTTACAAATACATTGTCGGGGACATGAGGTAGGTGGATTACAAAAGAAGACTTATTACTGACTAGGCTCTCAAGAAGTGAAATAAGCACTTCTTTAGTTATTCCCCATGTCAACACTTGTTGGTCTGCTTGCCCTTTTATTCAATAAGCTATAATAGAAATATTTCAAGAATCACAAGAAATTATAGGATCAAACACAAAAAAATGGTTCAGTGAAGAATCCTGGGAGATTGAAAAATTAGAGTATTTGTATATAGAAACGAGAGTTTCAGAGGAAAGGGCCACGAGATCAATTCCTATGGTCACCAAGATAAAAGCAGAACAGGAAGAGAAACAGTTTCCTACAGTGCTGTTAATTGAAGTTCCCAGAAAAAAAGGGCTCACCTATGTTAAGCATTCTACAAGGCTGATTAACTTATTACAACTTCTGTGATTGTAGAGAATTGGAATTATGGGGGTCCAGAGCCAAATTGGCTTGAGCTATCTTATCTCCTATAGAGCTATTACTTGCCCACTAATGTATGTGGCCTAACATATTTGACTATTAGGCAAATCCTTTTGGAATGTATGAACTAGTAAAAAAGCTAAGGATGTCGTCAGACAGCATCTGAGGACTATGGCCGAGATTTCCTCACTTTTCCATAACTGGCCTATATGCTGTACCCACCAATGTATTTGAACAGTGTATGTATATAAATACAAACTGCTTTTAAGTTGAGTTTTGGCTGGTACTGCCTCTTTTGAGAGAAAAGCTTTTCAAAGTCCTTATCTTAGGCAAGCAGAGATAAGATACAACACTAAAAATTGGAATTAAGGGAGAAAATGCATTTGTGAAATTGCTTACCCTTCTTAAAGGCATACAAAGGCATCTTAATGTATTTTATTATATTATAAACAAATCTTATATTTCAAAATGTAATTTCGGCAAACTTTATCTTTGTGTCTTCAGGTACAAAGAAGGGTAAAATAATTTACATAAAATACTTGTTAAATATTAAACATCCTTACTACTTATGTAAACAGGTGACCCAAAAGTAAAGGAGATAAAAATAATGTGGAGATAGAAATGCTAACATTCTTCATGATTTCAGCTGGCTGAGACCAAAATAAAAAGATGCTTTTAAACAAAGACATCAATACATGCATCCAAACCTGTGTATGTATTTATGGAACAGCTACAAGTGTGGCTACCTCCACATCAATAATAATGTTGTCTATTACTGTGTGCTTTCCCTGATGCTTAATACTGTTAATAATTAAGTGAGAACTCTGTCTACATTCATACCCTACATGAACTTGAACTAAAGTGGTGTATTAGTTACTTTTGTGTTGCTATGGTCAAATACCATGACCAAAAGCTACTTAAGGTAGACTATATGTTGTTTTATTGTTGCAGAGGGATAAATGTCCACAATGGAGGGGCAGGCATGGCAAGGAGCTGAGAGATTTCCTCCCAACAGCATGCAGGAAGCAGAGTGTGAATTGGAAGTAAGGTGATGTTGTGAACACGTAAAGCCCTTTCCCCCATGATGTACTTATTTCAGCCCAGCTCTTTGCCTTAAAATTTCCATAGCCTCCCCAAACTGTTCCAACAAGTAGGTACCAAGTGCTCAAGTACATGAATCTATGGGGAACATTTCTCATTCAAACCATCACAAGGGGTGAACACGTGTTACAGAACTCACTGTAACTCGTCCATATATTGTGTATCTTACATCAAGCTTTCACAGATTCATCTGTCTTAACTCATTCCTACCTACTTCTTGGTCTACTGTCATTTCCCAAGGCTTCTTTTTATGACAGTGGGGGAGGTTGAGGATCTAGCTTTGGTCTTCATGGAAAGGGCCATGAATCTTTCCATCTCTACCACTTGCCTAAATAGTCCTTCTTTGCAGTGAGCTTTCTTCATTTTCATATACAGAGTGGCTTGGCCTATTGTGTTCAGTTTCATATGACTCATTTAAATACTTGTGTTCCCAGCTGTAGATGGGGTGGAAAGAATGTCAGAGTTAGAGGATGGTGAGGAGTACTGTGAAATACTGTCTCTGGATGTGACAGGGTTATTGTACTCATGAACTCATAGCAGGTGTGGTTACCTGTACAAGGCCTGCACAAGATGGGACTTGCTGACATTCCATCATGGACTGGGGAGGGGCTTAGGAGACACCTGCTTTCCCTGAGGAGCTATTGGCAGTTATTGAGGGGGAGACATTTTCTTCATTGTTATATCAACTTGTAAATTGTCCATGTTCTAGTAAATAATCACCCACCCATCCTCATATAAATAGGTATAAATTCAACACACACACACACACACACACACACACACACACACACAAAGACATGAAAGTAAGAAGGGACTTGTCAAAGAAGAAAAGCTTCAGCACAAGTGGGAGGAGCATGACAGAATGAAATGGTGGATGACTAAAATGCATTATATATTTGTGTGAAATTATCAAAGGATGAATTAAATTAAAAGGTATGATCCCATTATGGCAACTCAATTTATTAGAATGAGACCTCCTCACCCCAATAAACTGAAAAATTCTACTGGCAACTGTTAATCTACTTCAAACTATTAAGCTCTCAGAAACACTTGGTTCTGGCTTCCATATTTTTAAAACTTTTTATTGAGCTCTTGTGCATTTCATACAACCTTTCCCAATCAAGTTTAGACCTGTTTCCCCATCCATGCCCCCTCCACCAGAGCACATGCATTCTGCCGTACACCATCTTTGTCATCTCCTAATAATAATAGAACAGTTGTTGATTTTCTTTTCATTGAAGAAAGATGATTATGATGGGTATAATGTGAATGAATTCCAACAGGCTCATGTGTTGAAAACTTGGTCACTAGATGTTAGTGCCATATGGGGGGAGATTATGCAAATTTTAGTGAGTGGGGCCTCACTGGTGGAAGCAGGAAATTAGGGCTCTATCTGCTTCCTAAACGTTTCTTTCTCTTTCTGTTTTCTGTCCACTAGGAATAAACAACCTCTGCCACCAATAAGGTCCCAAATCATCATAAACTGAATGAACTCCTAAGATGGTGAGCCAAAATTAATTTTTCCCTTAAGTTGTTCTCAGGAATTCAATCACAGCAACATCAAATCTAATTAATACAAAATTTTAAGTTTATTTCCAGATTTATTTTTAGATTCACATAAGAACCATGCCTTTGAAATCAATGTCACTGATAACATGTATATGATAACATGTATGTTTTAGTGTTGCCCTCTAAGTATATATATATATATATATATATATATATAAATGAGGCACAGTATTTGCCTAGCATGTATGCATCCTGGGTGCTACCACCTACATAAAATTGCATATCATTAGCCCTTTACTTTTTAAAAATAAAAATGTAACTTTCTCATCTAAGACAGGAATGTTATTTTCACTAGAATGGTATCATATTTTCCTTAGCAAAGTGTTTAGAAATTTCTTAGCACTTTAAGAGACTGCTCATTTTATGTGTGTGGTTACTCATGCTAAAACATTTATGTGGTCAAAGATTTTTTTTTCCCTTGAAAGACCATGTAAAATATTTTTTATTGAGCAACAGCCAGCATTGCCTACCCATCATTTGGATGAACTTTAAAAGCCTTGTGCAAGCTGTGTAACATTCCTTGCTTTGTTCTGACACCTATGTGTAAAAACTGAAGGCTCTTTGTGTGAAACAACATGGGCTTTGGTAATGCAAGCTAACTAATTTGGGGAGGTCTCAAAATAAGGATATTAATAATCTTTCACTGGTTTTACAATCCTCCTAAGTCCTGGGAAACTGTGACAATTGGACATTCTATCTAAGGGAAGAACGTCAAACACATTCCTGATTACACACATACCTGACTTCAAAAATAATGTACAAAAAATACCCAGAAATCAAGAAGAGACAAAGAACGTGGGAAGTGTCCTTATTCTATTCTAAGCACTATTGTCTTCAAGAGAGACCTTTTTTAAAACCAGAGTATGGTATATTTTTGCAAGGCTTCAAACTAGAGCATATGCACGCTTCATTAAATTTCATGAGTAAGCTATTTGCATTTCCCAAATTCTCACTTTTTATCAGGTTGACAGGTATGCAAATGGGGAAAAGACAGAAAAACATATTTTGAGTTGTTGATAAGTCTTCTGGCATTTCATGTGGGCAAGCTTGCCCTCCATCTCGTGGAGGGAGTGAGCTGTCTCTTTGCTAAGTCAGCCAGGTGAGCAGAAGGCTTACTATGGGAGCTTCCATGTGAGAAGGTCTTGGGGACTTATTTTTTATATATTTTATATTTCCCTGAAGAGGATTTTCTTAGCCTACTTAATAATGAACTACACAGTGACATCTAGTGTGGGATGGAGAGAAAAATGGCAGAGACAGCACGTGTTCATCTCCATCTTATAAAATTTCTGGAAAAGAATAGCTGTTGCTAAGAAACTATTCTTTCTTTTCTGAACTGTCATTCTTGTGTCCTGTATGCACATGTGTGTATGTCTTTTCTCAATAGTGCACATATATGTGGAAGCTAGACATCAATATAGGGTGCCTTTCTCCATTGCTCTTCACCTTTTTAATTAAAAAATTAATTATATGTATATGATGTGCCTATGTGGGTGTATGTACATGTATGTAGGTGCCTGTGGAGATACAGAAGAAAGACAGTGTTCTACATGAGTCTAGAGCCAACTTTTTGGTTTAGAGCAAGCCAATGACCTCCTAAAGTCCACTTGTCTCCAGCACGTCAGTGCTGGGATTACACTTGCTCACCACAATCCAGTACCTGACATTTTTATGTAGGAGCTAGGGATCCTAGCATCCTTATGCTTTTGCAGCATTTTACCCACTGAACCACTGTGGTGGTTTGAATGAGAATGTTCCCCATAGGTTCCAAGTATTTAAAAACTTGGACTCTAGTTTTTGTTGCTGTTTAGAGAAGGTTATGGAACTTTAGGTATGGAAATACTGAGGGAAACATGTCGCCTGTGGTGGAATATGAGAGTTCAAAGTCATGCCCACTTTCAGTCTGTCTTTCTCTGCTTCCTGCTACTGTTTGAAGATGGGAACACAGCCTTCTACTCCAGCCACCTCTGCCTCCATGCCACCCCACCATGATGTACTTTTACCCTCTGGAACCATAAGCCAAATAAACTTTTTTCCAATAAGTTGCTTGGGTCATAGTGTTTTATTACAGCCACAGAAAAGTAACTAGTACATCCACCTCGCCTTATTTTTCTTAATGGGAACCCAAAAGTCTAAACATTGCATAACCCGGAGTTTTCTTTTAAAGGACCTCCCCCCATAGAACAAGGAGAAATATGATGATGATGTCATTCTCCAACTGTAAATTGGAGACAATTATTATAGAGGTAATCTCTTATAAAACTGGTAAAACGGCCTTCTTTAATTGACTAATAGACATAGGAACTGTGAAAAGGATTATTCTCTCTTCAGAACCAAATATAATACTAAAGTCTCCTTAAGCTGTGCATTTAAGCAAAATATATTAATACAGGAGAGCTCTGATATCAGCAATGGATTATTCTACCAAGGAGATGTTGGCCAGGGGATCCAAGCCCCCACAAAAGGTAAAGGCTTCTTGCTTCTAAACTGGGATACCTGCAAGAAGAGAGGCGATAAGGCCCTGCTGTCGAAGACCTGATGTTATCATGGGAAAGATGTATTGAAACCACACATGCAAGAGTACAGATGGTCTCTGGAATACCAGAGAGTGTTACCAAAGGCCACTAAACCAATAAAGCAAATATGGGTCTCCTTGAGTGAAGCAAGACTCCTCCGTCAGTACCAGCTACACCTCACCTGCCTGGAAATACTGTGCAGCAGAGGCAGCCATATGCCTGTATATCCCAAATCTAATTGGCTATTGGCTCTCTCCTTGGAGGAATAACCCATGGCTGATGCCACAAGCTTACGTCCTCTGATGGTCAGGAGATGTTATAAGCCACAGTAAAACTCTGTCCTATTTAACAGGAAAAAATGTAATTCAAGGATTAACATACCATCCAAACATCTGTGTCTATACCAAAGTAACCTATGATAACAATTGGTACTGTTTAAATACCTATATATCTAATTGCTTGTGCTTCATTAGTAGGATCGAAAGGTTATTCCTGGACAAACTGTCAGCCCATGAAAGGAAACAGCCAGAATTGACCAGAGTCCAAGACAACAGCTACAGAGAAAGTAGACTTTTGCTTCTCATCCACCTGTGTCCCTTTTCTAAGCCCAGGGAACAATCTGTGGAAGAGGGGGTGTGGTAGAATGTAAGGGCTGCGATTGGGGTGAATGGTGAAACTACAGCAATATAGCCTGGACACTCATTTGATCAAGTTGATTGAACATACGAGTCCCCCTGCTGGATGGTGGGACCAAGGGGCTGTGTGGGTTTGGGCACAACTGCTTGCAAATTGGTTTACATGAAGGAGCTTGTACTCATAAATTATCACTTACTGCTAAAAAATGAAAAAAAACTGAAAGATGCAGGACAGTTATGGCAGAATGCATGATTTGGGATGGGGTGGGGTGGGGTGGAGGGAAAGGAAAGGGAAATATGCCTGAACTGAATTGGAAAATGATGTATGAAATACACAAAGCATCAGTAAAAAAATAAAGGACAAATATCTAGTAAGTAAAATGTGTTTTATATAACTCTATACATATCCTGTGTTTCAGGCAGTGATTCATAGTATAGTGTGCTTAAAAAGTGGATTAAACCTCGAATGACAGTGTTGTTCAAATTGGGTTGGGTCAAGTGGGACACACAGGTTGTGAAGAGTGAAAGGGCTCTTGTATGGTAGACACATAGAGCAAGAAAGTAGACAGATTAAGTCATTTACCTACACTGTGCTAACCATATTTTGTTATATCTGAAATATGTCCCCAAAATTTATGTGTTTTAGGTTTGGTTGTCAGATGATGCTATGGGAAAGTCAATAGATCATGAAGAATCTGTCTTCATTGCTAGGTTAATCCAGGGCCAGATACATCAGAGTGGCATTGTGAATATCTGTCGGAATTTTGGAGGTGGGTCCTAATTGGTAAAGGAGGTCACTAGAGTTAAGTTATTGGGAACTATATCTTGCCTCCAGCCTTTTATTCTCTCTTGCTTTCTCTCACTCTCACTCTCTCATTTTCTCACTCTCTCCCTCTCTTTTACCTTTTTGCCCACCATGAGGTGAATAGTTTACTCCATCTCTTAATCCCCAACATGATACAGCAGGCTACAACAATGAAGCCATCTGACTATGGACTGAAATAGCTGAATCCAGGAGACAAAATCCATGTCTCCTCCTTTTAATGT
Source organism: Rhizomys pruinosus (assembly GCA_009823505.1). Classification (NCBI taxonomy): domain Eukaryota; kingdom Metazoa; phylum Chordata; class Mammalia; order Rodentia; family Spalacidae; genus Rhizomys; species Rhizomys pruinosus. The sequence goes on from VZQC01013520.1 coordinate 1,080,023, forward strand.
GTTTATATATTTCCTTTAAATAGTTTTTCCCAGGCATGGTGGTGCATCCTTTAATTGCAGCACTTGGAGTGTAAAGTCAGGTGGATATCTATGAGTTCAAGGCCAGTCTAGTCTACATGGTGAGTTCCAGGGAAGGTGGGGCTACAGAGAGACCCTGTCTCAAAAAAGTTAATTCATTTTCATTTTGTGTGTATAATGTTTTTTTTCCTCAATATATATTGATGGTGTGTGTGCAATAGTGCCCACAGAGGCCAGAAGAGGATGTTTGCCCCACAGAACTGGAATTACAGGTAGTTTTTATCCACCATGTGGGTTCAGGGAAGCAAACTCAGGTCCTCTGCAAGAGCAGTAAGTGGTCTTGCCACCCCTAAGCTTCTTGCTTCAAAATGTTTATGTTATTGCAGGAAAAGATAAGATTAATACCCTCATAATTTTGATCAAGCCCCGAACTAACTGAGGATCATTTCCCATCTGTTATCTACAAAAATACAATTTGGATCAATATAACAAAACCAAATCATGCAATAAGAATCAACTAAGATGTGGCAAACTCAATGTAATATTCTCTGATTTCTAGTGTGCAGAGTGAATGAATACCATCCACTTATTAGAGCTCCTCTCTCTGACTTCTGTATCTTCTGCTGCTGAATACAGCAGGCACTTTTGCAGCACAGGGCCTTTTACAGATGCCCTTTAATTTTCATGCCATGCTGGGCACTATGCCTGTATGTGCATGAAATCAAGACACCCTTCTCTTATTAGATAAGACATCAGATAAAACCCTTTTTATGTGTCACTCTAGTAGGTAGCCATCCCTATTCCAATTAGTATACATTGCTTCTTTAAAAAAAAAAAACTTTCATGATTACTGAAATGTCTTATATGAGTATCTTCTCACTAAAATAATCCTGTAATAACTCCAAATCTATTAGATGCTTACTTTACTGCAAATGAAAAGAATGTTGAAATGTGTCCATTGGTTCATTTTAACTGGGCAGAATATAAACAGTATGAGCTAGGGATAGAACAAAATAATTTCCAAGAATAATTTAGAGAGAAAAATGATATAGAAGTGAGGATTAGATTGGAAAATAAAATCATGTCCTCACTCTAACTTTTTTTTTTATTTTTATTTATTTCTGTATGTGTATCAATGTACTGTCTGCATGCAGGTCTGTGCACCCGTGGCGTGCAATGCCGCAGAGGTCAGAAGAGGGTCTCGGATTCCCCTGGAGCTGGAGTTCTCCTGGAATTGGAGTTTCAGACAGTTCTCGGCCGCCATGTGGGTGCTGGGGATCGAACCCAGGTCCTCTGCAAGAGCGGTCGGCGCTCTTAACCGCTAGGCCATCTCTCTAGCCACTCTAGCTTTTACAACTATAAAGGATTCTCAAAATCAGAAAAGGTGGCCTGGGGATAGAGATAAGATCAAGACCAAGTGCCTATAAAACATTGGTTATTTAAAGTTTTTTTGTTAGTATACATTAATTATATATGATGACAGGATTCATTTGACATTTTCATACATGTGTGGAATTTGCATATCAGATATAGTGAAAACAATTAAAAGATTTAGATGTTGCAGAACAAATACATCCTCTCAAATAAGTAAGTTTCTAAGACTCTTAAGCACATTACTTTTGTTATTATTTCCACCATATATATGCAATTAAGTCTATTTCAGCACACACACCAAAGTTTCTTTTCTAAGATAAGATAATAGAAAATGCATATTTGAGTATTCACAATTTTAAACTTGGTAGATCATATTAAATCATTGTCCAAATAGCTTTTAGTATTTTGAGAAACAGAGCTTTTTCCATAGCTCTATGCCCTTCCTGGTAGATGGTGTTGTTACATTTTCTATTGAAAATATTTTTACTGACTTTTTGTGCATGTAATACAATAGATCTTAATCGAATTTAGACACTCTTCCCTATTGGTGCACCCCCATAACCCTCACCACTGGATTTCACACATTCTACAATACATGTTAAGTCCTATCCAGCATTCGTATCCAGATGTCCCTTGAGGCAAGTTCATCTACTGGAGTCTAGTCAGTGTATCTAAAGTCACTCCCTTAAAGAAAACCTACTCTCCGTCCCCAGCAGTAATCAGTTGCCAATAGTTCTTTGGCTATGGTTGTGGTCTGCTGATCATTCGCTGCATTCTATGCTGGGTTTTTTTGTCTGGTTGAGTTGGCATGGGTCTTGCGCATGTTGTCACCATTGTTGCAAGTTCGTATGATCAAGATCCCAGTGGCTCAAAAGGCTCTGTTTCCTTATGTTCATGTACCAACTCTGGCTCTTGTAATCTTTCCACTCTCTCTTCTGCAGTGGTCCCTGAGCCATGGGTGGGTGAAGTTGAGTATAGGAGTCCTATCAAGTGACACATGCTCTACAGCCTGTTGTCCTCCAAAACTTACCTAGTTGTGGCCTTCTGTGTGCATTACACTTCATTGTATGAGGAAGCTTTGCTGCTGAGAGTTGAGGTATTCTCTCTACTTCCTGTTGTGCTAAGTTCTGTGAACCTTAGTTGTTGGGGTTCCACTATGAATGTGTCATTTAGGGATGGGCATCTTTCAGAGATGCATTCTCTGTGTGTGACCAGTTGTGGAACTATTTAATAGCTTAAATCTGTTGCAAAAAGAAACTTCTTTGATAAGTGGTTTATGGTATACTTGTCTGTAAATATAATGATCCATTTTTTAGCATGCAAAAAGAAATTTCTTTTATAGAGATATGACAGAGATAAGGTTTTTCTCTAGGATCTCTGACCTCTCCAGCCATGAGTATTTGGCTATATTTTGAGTTCTGGCTCATTGATAGGGTTTCAAGTCCAAATAGATGCATGTTGATTACCCTGTAGATAAAAGTACCACTACTGCACAAATAGAGATAGTTTGCCATGCCAGTCATTGTGGATATTAGGTTTTAGAGCTGAGTTGGGACATTGATTGAGTTTCTCCCTTAAGAGATTGCATAGTATTCTCTAGAAGTATGATGCCTTCTCCAGGGAGAAGGCTTCCAGATTACTTCCAGCTCCCTTGTTCCAAGTCCTATGTCGGAAGTATGTCCTGTGTGCAGCAGTAGGGCAGAGGGAGGAGAGAGAAATAAAGCTAAGATGGCATAAAAAATTGCCTTTAATCCTAGCACTCGGGAGGCAGAGGCAGGCGGATCTTTGTGAATTCAAGGCCAGCCTGGTCTACAGAGTTAGTTCCAGGACAGCTGGGGCTACAGGGAGACCCTGTCTCGAAAAGACCAAAAAAAAAATTGAGAGGGAAATGTATTAACTCAAAAACACCCTGAGAAATTCACATACAGTATCTGAACATGAGTGCATTAGTATACATGAAGGCTATATAATAAGGAACATAGTTCCAGACAGGAGAAACTTCCCTTTGAGTTGATGGTAAAGGTAGTCCAAGAGACTCACAAAATAACCCAGGCTAATGCTGTAGCCCTTGATCATTTCCTAGAACTTGAAGCTACGTTTTCTTTAAATATTTTCACAGTCTGCTAGGTATGAAATTATGTCTCATGAGTGAAGTTTGCATTTTATCCAATTATCAATGAAACTTGGCTGTTTTCTTAGTTATTGGCCATACCTTGTTTCTGCTTTGGGAACTACAAATTCTGGATAATTCATGTAACAGGAATCATAGAGAATAATGATTTTTTAATTATTCACTATTCTTGTTTGTTTTAGGAGCCAGCATTATATTAGTGTTACCTAGTTTCCTAGCATGCCTTCCTTATTTTCATATTATGATGTATTTTGTAGCACTGAAATATCTGTTGTTTGGATGGTTAGAGAAACTCTGGGATATAATTTTGAATATGCAGCTCTCTGTGAGCATATTTTTAACTGTTAATGGTTATGGAGTCATTATGTTCACTTAACAGACCTACAGAGGAAACTTTAGGTAATTGTTGTGGTTGGAATGTGAAATGTCCATCATAAGTTCATGTTTGAACACTTGGTCCCTAAATCTTGGTGCTGCTTGGGAAAGTAATGGATCTTCTAGGAGCTTGAGGCTCAATGGCAGAAGTATGTCACTGAGGGTGGACATTAAGGTTTTATAATTTGGTCCCACTTTCTACTCTCTTACTCCTTCCTTATTGTTCATGAAATGTGACCATCAATCCTCATGCTCCTACTTGTTATGCTTTTCCCAGCATAATAGACTGGATGTCCTTGGAACTTCATAGGTGTTGTTCTAGTTTGTCTTCCATTACTGTGACAAAACACTCGGACTGACACCAACTTTGGGAGGAAAGGGTTTATTCAGCTTACATTTCCTGGGTCACAGTTCATCACTCAGAGAGCCAAAGGCAGGAACTCAGGGCAGCAACCTGGAGGCAGGAGCTGAAGCACAGGCCATGGAGGAATGCTGTTCACTGGCTTGCTCCCCTGGCTCATGCTCAGCCTGCCTTCTTATAAGGTATACAACAACCTGCCCAGGGTGGCACCACCCATAGTGGGCTGGGCTCTCCCACACTGCTCAACAATCAAGACAATACTCCACAGACGTGGCCACAGGCCAATCCAATGGATCCAATTCCCCTCTTGAGGCTCCCTCAACCCATGTGTGTCAAGTTGACACTAACGCCATCCAGCACAGGTGTCTTTCTCCTTTAAGTTGCTTTAGACAGATATTTTGTCACAGAAATGTGAAAAACAACTTAGACAATAAGATTGTCAAAAAAATTAGGGAACTGATAGTAAATCTAACCTATGATTTTAAATAAAACCTCTAAAAATCTAGGAACACAAGAACATTTAGCTTAAGTTGATGAATACCCCTAAAATGTGATCCTTATGCTTAAGGAATCCCATATTCAAACACTAAAGGAAAAATCAACAAGACAATCAAAACACTCTGCAATTAAGCTGGAGAGATGATTCAGCAGTTAAGAGCACTAGCTGCTCTTGCAGAGGACATTGTTTCATTCCCAGCACCAACATGTTGGCGAACAAACACCTGTAACTCCAGTTTCAGGAGATCTGACACCCTCTTCTGGCAACTGTGGTCACTACATGCAGGACTGTTTGCGCTTACATATATACAAACAAAACACTCATACACATAAAATAAAAATAAATTTTCAAACCCTGATGTTATTTGCATTATACTAGTGGTTATGCTGAGAAAGGTGAAAGAGAGGGAGGGGAGGGAGAAGAGAAAGAAGAAGATGAAGAAGAAGAAGAAGAAGAAGAAGAAGAAGAAGAAGAAGAAGAAGAAGAAGAAGGACTAAAATTGGGATGACAGTTGCAAATCTTGTTATTGCTTATACCAAAAAAAAAATCCACAAAAGGATCCACTTATTGGAATGAGATGTATTCTCTTCCAAGTTGCCTAAAATAAAGTCAGTATATAGGAATACCCTTTTTATGTGTCAGTGCTAAAGGTTACTTAAGACCTATGCACAGAAGAATGAGCAAAATTTGACATGTGAAAATTTTCCACGTGTACTTTGGTAAGGCAAACACAAGACACTTTTAATTAAAATATAGTTTGATATTTTAGGATTCACCAATATTACACCTTCACTGTTGAGACACAAACATGAAGAGCTGTGATTGGAGAAGTCTCAGAGATTCTGCCTTTCTGAGTCTATGTAATTCACGTTCTGACAGACACATTTATCATCTTCTGTTTTCTCTGTGAAGTTCTTGTCTTGGAATGTGTTTTATACAGGATTCTTCCAGCATCAGCCACATCTGCTCAGGCCCCTCCACAGGCTGAGGACCTGATCTACAAGGTTAGCAGATAGAAACTACAGCTGTTAGTTTGCCATGTTCCTGATTGCTTAATCCATATGGGAAGACCCACCCCAAATATGAGTGGCACCCTCTGGTAGCAGCCTAGATAAAAGGGGCACGGATGAAGGAAGTTTATTCAACTTTTGCTTGTTGGGGTCTTTCCTCTTCCTGCCTAGTTGACTTTTCCTGTTTTTGTTGCTGCTGATCCCTTTGATCACAAGGGAGCCAGTGTTTCCAGGCTTCTAACACTGACTAAAGACCAGAGGCTTTTCAGGAACCCTCCAGGTTTTTTTTTTTTATTTTGCAACATATTTGGATTACTGAAGCAATCCCCTATGGACTGAAACCTCAGGTTTTAGCCTCTTCACTGTGAGATAAGCACTCTGAAGTGGCCATCCAGGTTTGAGGAAGAACAACTACCAGGTTCTTAGCCTCTCAGATGTGGTTCAGCTCTCCTTACAATTTCAAACTAAGCTAAATAATAGATTATATAACTATATATGCATATATATTCATTCTGTCAGTTCTGTTCCTCTTGAGAACCCTGACTAATACATTAGGATAGCAGAATCGAGAGATTATCAGCATGAAAAGTGTTTAAGAAGACAAAAGTTCCTTTATTGTTTGATTTAAAAATTACCTTACTCTATGTTACAATTAAAACTTTATTTAGTATATGTTTAATAAAAGTGTATAGAACAAGCCAAGAGGAAAAATTTCCAGTTGAATCCAGGTATTGATTCATCAATACACTAGTCCACTTGTGTTGCTGTAACAAAATACCACAGCTGAATTACGTATAAATTGCTCACAGTACTGGAAAATTCCACAGCTAAAGAGTGCCAAATCCAGTGTCTGATGAGGCCTGCTTCTTAATTTATAGATCATGCTTGATTATGACTGCTTCCTGGTTCAAAGATGGAGCCTTTGTGCTATGTCCTTACAAAATGGAAAGGACAAAGACCTCAATGCAGTCCCTTTTACAAGGACAGTAATTTCATTGTTGAGGCTCAACCCTCATGAGCTCATCACATCTGTAAGACTCCATCTTCTAACGCATTGGAAATCTACCTGGGTTTCTATAATAAAATACCACAATCTGGGCACCTTACAGACAGCAAGTGCACATTGCTTGCCTCCCTAATACCCCACCTTTTGACATCATTGTATTATATGTTTCCATATTTTTACAACACACACTCTGAAGCAGCCAATTATTGTGTCTTGACATTTCCATGTCAGGATCCATATAGATCTTTGAAATAATTTTTTGCTAAAAGATGTCATGTTTTCCTTAAGGAAGTGTTTGAAGTTTCCTCCTTGGCAAGCCCAAACAACCATCAGTCCTGCCGTTGTGCTCCACACTGGGGTCTTTCCCTCCCGTGGTCACTCAAAGGAGGTCCACTAAGCACACGTCCTGTCTTAATCTTCATGTACTGGCCTCCATGATACAGTCTGGGTAGTCCAACAATGGCAGTCTATACTTTGATGAGGCAGAAATCCCAGTAGCTACTCAGTCCACAAGCTGGATATCTCAGTAGTCCCCATCTGGCATTGAAGGTTTGGAGGATTCTTGGAGAGACAAGAGTCTTCAGTCCATATTGGAGGGTTAAAAATCTGTGTCTCATGTCTTTGAAGACTGGCAAAAGCAGTAGCATCCAGAGAGTAGATTCACTTGCCAGTAAGAATTGAAAAAGACAGGCCAATAACAGTGCTATTTTTTTTATTAATTTTTGTCTTTTTAACTAAGATCTCAAGTTTTATATCTGAAGTACAATTTCTCAGGCCTTACTGATTATTTATTTCTGGTTTTATTTCCTTTTGGATGCTTAAGGCCACACGGTTAGCCCAGATTAACCAAGGTTTTTGTTTTCTCAAGGTCAGTTGAGGATCTGGTCCTAGGGGGTCACTCAGGTTTTTGGGGGTGTGTGGGAGCCCCTGGCTCTTTTCAGCCTTTCTTTTTTTTTGTCTTTTTGAGACAGGGTCTCCCTGTAGCCCCAGCTGTCCTGGAACTCACTCTGTAGACCAGGCTGGCCTTGAACTCACAAAGATCCGCCTGCCTCTGCCTCCCAAGTGCTAGGATTAAAGGCGTGTGCCACCACGCCCAGCAAGCCTTTAATTTACCAGTTCCATCCACTTGAGGACAAAATCAGATCTTGCTAGACCAGACTTACATTTTGAAGCATGAGCAGACTTTCCTCTTTATAGACTTGACACTGACTGAAGTCCTATTAGTGGATCTCCAAGACCTCCCTGAACAGGAAGACTGGTGACTCACATTTGCAGGACATTTCAAAAGATGCCCCCATGCAGAATCACCTAAGACTTAGTTGACCTCTGAGGGCAAGGAAAAAAGTTATCCCTTAGGTCCCTCTGCCAAATTGGTATGGGCTTTAAAGTATGGTCATTAAGCACCCAGAGAGGCTAAGTTTTACCAACCTGATACATCACACCTATATTAAAATTGTATCTTCTGAAAACAAACTGTATTTTATTTCCATATCATATTTCTTGATTTGTATTTTCCATTTTAATTTTATATTACTCTAAAATATGCACACATACTACCATTATATACCAAAAATCCAAAGTCTGAAGATAAATGGTAGGTTAGTTCTAGAGCCTATCTAGGGATTCACAATATAAGAGCACAGTTGTTTTCATATCACAAGGAATATAACATTAATGTTGCCCAGTTTCCTTACAACTAGGTACTTGGTGCTAGCATCCACAGATGAGGGATACCAATCATCTTTTGTTTTTCTGAGGCTGTGTTACTTCACTTAACATAAAATCTTCTAGTTCCATCTATTTACCTGCAAATTTCATGATGTCATCTTTCTTTACCGCTGCATAGAACTCCATTGTGTAGATGTACCACATTTTCTCTATTCACTCGTCATTTGAGGGGCACTTGGGTTGGTTCCAGCTCTTCATTATTGTGAGGAAAGCTGCAATAAACGTTGCTGTACATGTATCTTTACGGTAGGATGAGACTTGTGGGTATATCCTTGAAATTTTATGCTAGCCATAAATGCCCATACATGAGAGTTTAAATGGGAAGACCTGGCCCAGGTCAGTAAGCATGGTGGTCAGATTCAAGATGGCCCTGATGATCCGTTTCCTGGTTTTCAGATGCTTGTGGTATCTCCTCTCTATGAGTATGTTCAGGATCAGAGATTTTAGTTTCCCTACATAATATGTTGAAGTTGCTGGAAAACAATTTCCATGATTGTATTCCATAAGACTGACTTCCATCTTATAAAGAGATTCTCTCTCCCTTGCTGGAATCAAAGAGGTCATGCTGGGGCAAGCAGCTAAAAGAAACTAAAGACAACAGCTTGGAGTTGAAGGTGATTTCTTGCCAGGAGCTGAAAAGAAACAGCAGCACACTTGTAGAGAAGAATTGAATTCGATCAACCATCATGTGACCTAAGAAGGGATGCCCAATAAGTCCCCATTTTTGGTTCATTGTGATTACAGACTTGTGAGAAATCTTAAAAATACAGCCCAGCTTCACTGTACACTGACCTGACCTGCAGAAACTCTGAAATGATAACACTGGTTAGTTTTAGAGTGGTGTGTAACTATATTTACAAGTAGCAAAGTTGAACCTATACTGCAAGGGATGGGATACAGAGTTACACAACAAGAATCTCCTTGGACATAAGAGAATTATATTAAGGCACAATTGTAGGAGATTCAGGTTAAGTTGTGGCACTTTGGGAATAATGCCTATGACTGGGAGGTCTTCATGCAGTAGTTCTCTTGCATGCAATCAGAATCTCATCACAACAAACTATATTCACATCCAGAGGAATCACAATGTTCAGTCACAGACTTAATCTGAGCTATCTGCAGATTTGAATCAGATTAATATCTCAGCCATCGCTCTTTATTATTCCCTTCTCAGCTTATCACTAATGAACAAGGATGAGTTTCAAGCCTCACAAGGCCAGAGAGGGAGATGGATGGAAGCAATTAGGAAAGGTTAAGTGGGAAAGAGCGTTAAACTGATTAACAATGAAGTGTGAACATAAAACCAAAGAATCGCTTAAGCACACTTTCTTTTTCTTCTCCTCTCTCCTCTTTCTCCTTCTCTTTGTCTCACATAGGTTCCTCTATGAGACAGACATTCAGCACCAACATAGAAAAAGACCTTCTGTATTATATCATAAATGTCACACAGATATGCTTTATTGTTCCATGTCTTAAGAGAGCTTATTTCCAAATCAATGGCAGGATCAAACACATATTCAAATAGTTATTACAACTAGATACAGTTCAATAAAATTTCATGCATTCATTAGGAAAAGATTCTCTTTCAAGACGGAGATCGCAGTCCCATGTCATTTAGCAGTGGTAGAAAGGACATTCTCATTCTCAGACCTGTCCAGTATTGGGTAGAATGGACTCTTTTTTTTCTATTCATATTGTGGCTTGTGTGGAAAATTTTAAAGAGAAAATATCTGCAATATCAATTAGGAAAAAAATGGACACTTTTAAAATTGTTTTCTGAGTCAAGCAAGACTCCACCATCAGCATCAGCTATAACTCACCTGCCTGGAAATACTGTGCAGCAGTGGCAGCCACATGTCTGTATATCCCAAATCTAATTGGCTATTAGCTCTCTCCTTGGAGGAATAATTCACAGCTGATGCCATAAGCTTAAATCCTCTAGCTGTTAGGAGAAGATATAAGCCACAGTAAGACCTTGTCATCTTTTACAGAAAAAAATATAATTCATGGATTAGCATACAATCCAAACATCTGTGTCTATACCAAAGTAACTTACCAAAATAATCAGTACTATTGGGGCTGGAGAGATGGCCTAGGGGTTAAGAGCACCTACTGCTTTTGCAGAGGACCCAGGTTTGATCTCTAGCACCCACATGGCGACTTAGAACCATCTTTAACTCCAGTTCCAGGGGAATCCAATGCCCTCTTCTGACCTCCACAGCATTGCACTACACAGGTGCACAAACCTACATGCAGACAGTACATTCATACACATACAAAAATAAATAAAAAATTAATAAAAAATAAAAAGAATAATTAGTTCTGTTTAAATACCTATGTATCTAATTGCTTGTGCTTCATTAGTAGGATTGAAAGGTTATTCCTGGACAAACTGTCAACCCATGAAAGGAAACAGCCAGAACTGATCAGAGTCCAAAATGACATCTCCAGAGAAAGTAGAAGCTTTGCTTCTCTTCCACCTGAGCCCCTTTTCTCAGCCTAGGGAACAATCTGCGGAAGAGGGGGCATGGTAGAATGTAAGGGCTGCAATTGGGGCTAATGGTGAAACTACAGCAACATAGACTGGACACTTATTTGATCAACATGATTGTACATACAAGCCCCTCCAGCTGGATGGTGGGAGCCTTGTGCTGTGTGGGTTTGGGCATAGCTGCTTGCAAATTGGTTTTACATGAAGGATGTTCGTACTCATAACTTTACTTATTGGTAAAAAAATTAAATAAAAATTATATATAAAAAAGAAATTCACAGCCAAAAAATTGATTTTGTGAATTTCATACACTGTATGTGTTTTAAACTTTTACTATTTTTACTTTACATGTATGAGTGGATTGCCTGTATGTATATGAGTGCAGCCATGTTATGAAATGCCTACAGATGTCAGAAGAAGGCATTAGATCCCCTAAATTGGAGATAAGGACAGTTGTTAGCTGCCATGTGGGTGTTGGGAAGCAAACCTTGGTCCTCTGCAAGAGCAGCTAGTACTCTTGACAGATGTGTCATCTCTCTAGCCCCAGCATACAATATATTTTAATTGCATTTAAATCTCTTCCCTTATCTGATCAGTATCCCCTTAATATTCCCCAGCTTTATGTGCTCTAATATACATATTATACTATATATACTATTATGTACTTATTGTCTCCAAAAAGATATGTTAATCTTAACCTCTGTTCCTACCATCTTATTTAGAAACAGTCTTTTCAGCTATAGTTATGTGAAGAAGAGATCATTAAGGGGCTGGAGAGATGGATCAATGTTTGAGAGCACTGTTGCTCTTGCAGAGGACCCAGGTTCCATCCCCTACACCCATGTGCTAGCTAATGACTGTCCATAACTCTAATTCCAGGGGAATCTAACAACTTCTTCTGACTTTTCCCAGCTTTTCTTGAGAAGGGTCCACTTACATGCATGCAGGAAATACACTCATTCACCTAAAATGATAATAATAATTTAAATATTAAAAAAGAGGGCATTAAGGTGCTACTCCACTGACTTGGTCACCTCATTGGTGAGGAGAAATTTAGAAGTGGAGACACAGAAGAAGAATGCCAAGTGACAGTGAAGGTAGAGTGATATAGCTTCAATACAAGGTATCCTCAAAATTGATGACACACAGAAGCTACAAGAAGCAAGGAAGTCTTGAGATGGAACACAGTCCCACTGATACCTTAACTTTGGAATTCTAACCTCCAAGCTCATGAGATTGCTATTTCTCTTATTTTAAATCACCAAATAAACTGTTGCCTTAGGGAAAAATAGACATCATTTTGTATGTACTAAGAGTGTCAGGGTGATGAAATGCTTCACAAAGAAACAAAGCTTTCATAAACTATGAAATGCTGGTGGTTGTCACATTCCTTCCTCAAACAGGAAAACAGGTGACAATCTACAGTATTGGGTTGGAGGTCTTGCTTGTACTGGGGGGAGGGGGGGCGTGCAGCATGTCATTAGGACTGTGTGGATTTTGTGGAACACATTTAGAAGTAGGTATTCAGCACAAAGCCAACAATGGTGCAGTTTACCAGAGAGAAACACAAGCAAGGTTTATACAGTCTAGGCTGGCTAAACAGACTAATCAGGAAGGAAAGAAAGCGAATTACAGGATTGGCTGCCTATTTTAGTTTCTTCTTAGAAAAACACACACATACACACCAAAACAAAAGGAAAGCTCTGTGTTTCAACACCTGTGTAGTTTTTTTTAAGTATTGCTTAAACACAAAACATGACCAATTACTTTTCAAGTGCTAGCTTGATTTGACAACTGTCCATTCCTGATAGCGTTCATAAATGTTATCCTGCAATCAGCGAGTCCTCTTGAAGTCAGTGGGAGTTCTGTGTTGCAGCTTTCTATGCTGCAGACCTGGAAATATCTGCATTAATCTTATCATTTATGCTTCTTGTTCTTCTTTATTTTTTTCTTTTCTTTCTTTCTTTCTTTCTTTCTTTCTTTCTTTCTTTCTTTCTTTCTTTCTTTCTTTCTTTCTTTTTTTTTTTTTTTTTATATTGTCTCCCTTTTGCCNTTTTTTGTTTTTTGGTCTTTTTGAGACAGGTTCTCCCTATAGCCTCAGCTGGCCCACAACTCACTCTGTAGACCAGGCTGGCCTTTAACTCACAGACACCCACCTGCCTCTGCCTACCAAGTGCTGAGATTAAAAGTGTACACCACCATGGCAGGCTGAAAGACGGTTCTTAACTGCCATGTGGGTGGTGGTAATCAAACCTGCGTCCTCTGCAAGAGCAGTCGGTGCTCTTAACCACTGAGTCATCTCTCCAGCCCCATTCTTATTTCTTTTGCAGCTCTTTCACCTTGACCTTCTGAATAGTTTTCAAGACCACTCATATCTTCAGAATCAGAGGTGATCTGGATCATGGTCAAAACTATTGGTGAAGCATTTTCCATTTGCATGAGACTTTCCTACTTATGTTCCCAGATGATCACTTCAAAATATGCTGTGGATTATGTTCTGAATGTATGTCCACACTCATGTTTTAGTATTCTTACCATTCCTCCTTGGTGGTCTTGTAAAAGACACCAGACCATAGGCATTAACTCCAAAGTTTAGCCCTTGGCAAATTTCCCATCCAGTGTTAAGTCTCTCTTCCTATTGTTATTGATCTACTGTCCCTATATATGCAAATGTGTTGTTCTTAGTCAGTTGGGAAACTACACCCTATCTAAAGCTTTTACCTCGAATGCCACTTGCTTTAGGTCCCTTAGCCATACAGTGGTCAGAATGCCATAGAATTTCCCAAGGAAAAGCTTGTAATTGGTTATTGCTTTTTGAGGCTGTTTCATTCCTGTCATCTGTGGAACATGTCAGCTTATGAGGACACTGGAAACAGAATCTGTAGGAAGTATTCTTTCTTTAATTTGACCAGTAAGCACATATAGGCAATAAACATAAGGAGTGTCCATATAAACCCAATTAGTTAACATGAGTTCAGCTTTTGTTCAACCCAGGGTCCCCAAGACCAGTTGAAGAGGTTTGCTTACATAAACATGTCGATCAAATAAAAAGAAAAGAGAAAAAAAGAAGAAAAAATCCAGTCCGTTTTTGCTGTGATCTCACAATCCTCTCCCCCACTTCTCCCCCACCCCCACCCCTGCTCCTTGGCCCTTACGATCTTATGCACCAACATTTTCCAAAAGTCCCTGGGCTTTGGAGGGGAGGGTGAAAGAGACTGAGAGATAGGATTCTTAAATCTTTCCTCGTTTCATATTCTAGTTCATTTCCTTCTTAGAGTAAGCATGAAGATGAAATTATCTCTCCTCTTTTCTCTAGAGCCAGAAATGAAATTAAGTAATAAACAATGCATAAGAATTCATATCTTTGGGGTACAAGAAAAGCACAGTAATTCACACTCTAGTAAAACATATCAATATTCATAGCAAGGGAAGTGCTGAGAGAAATAGCTGAAATTAACTTCTGATAAATACCAAAAATGAAAAATTCATTTAAGAAGTTTAGTATCAGAAAAGCTGTAGCTAGGTTGATGGCTCAGCAATTTAAAATATGTACTGTTCTCACACGAGTTTGGTTCCCAGCATGCATGTCAGGCAGCTCAAAACCACCTGTAACTTCATGAACCTTACACCCTCTTTCTGGCTTCTGTTGACACTCCACTCACATGCACAGACCTACACACGTTTACAAGCATACACTTAGTATGTGTAAGAGTCTCCTACATAGCTATGGTATTTGAAGCCTAAAGGGGTCATAGAGAGCAGCTTAGGATTTTCACTGTGAGGGGCCAGGAAAGGCCATTGGTGAAGGTGCAACCTCGGTTTCAATGAAGACCCTAGGGTTGCAGGGGTCATGAAGAGAAGCTGAGGCTTTGCACCAAGAGAGGTCAGAAAAGCCCATTGATGAAGGTGCAGCCTCAGCTTCGGTGGAGACCCTAGCTTTTTGGAGATGCCAGGACCATGGGATGACCACCACGGGCAGCAGCAGGTATGGATTGGAGCCTGTCTGGGCCTGGGCAATGAGCTATGCTCTGTGGATGGCAGAGTCAGAGATGTGGAGCTGTCAGAACCCTTTGGAACCCAGAAGCTCATGAGAGAACATGAAGCACAGACCAATTAATTATTCATACCTGATCAGAATGCAACCAAGTTACATCAACAATATGAACAGAATCAAACTTCAGCTCAACAAACGCAGGCTTGAATTTTATGTCAGACATAAAATCAAGAAAAGAAATTCACATGCCAAGGCCACAAAACTCAAATAAAATGTGAAAATCAAAATTATTATGTTCCCACCATGTCCTCTCAATTATATAGAAATGTTCTACAATGGGAAATACGTACAAGAACCCTAGGGCATAGAATTTAAAAGAACAGCCATAGACATGGTCAAAGAGTTCAATGAATTTAAAGGATACATAAACATTTTTTTCTTGGTCATTTGTTTTTGGAGTCATTTATATACTCTGGATGTTAAACCTCTGTCAGATGTGTCACTGGTGAAGATTTCCTCCCAGTCTGAGGGTTTTCTCTTCACTTTTTTGTTTCTTTCACTGTACCACACTTGTTGATTGTTGACCTTACTTCCTATGCAAATGTTGTCAGATTTAGAAAGACTTTTCCTACTCCTATATCTTACAGGTTGCTCCCATTGTTTTCTTCTAATATTTTCAGAGATTCAGATTTCACACTGAAGTCTTTTTTTTAACTTTTTCAAGGCTATTTAATGGTTTATAAGGCTCTTAATGTGAGGACTGGGTCAAAGAACAGACTGTTATAATTAAATTCTGCCCAAAACAATAAATCTTTGCAGTGAAAAACTTCAAAAAGACCGAGAAAAAGATGCAGGATGCGTATAGCAGAATGCATGATCCGGCATGGGGTGGGTAGAAGGGAAAGGGGAATATATAGAAATTGAACTGAAAAATGGTGTCTGAAATACACATTGAAGTCTTTGATACATTTGGATTTGACTTTCGTACAAAGTGATAGGTAGGGGTTTAGTTTCATTCTTCTACAAGTGGTGATCCAATTTTGCCAACAGCATTTTCTGAAGATACTGTCTTTCCTCCATGGAGTCTTTTTGGCCCTTTTGTCAAATATCAGGTGACTGAAATTGCATGTACTCAAGTTTGGGTCTTCGATTTTGTTCCATTGATCTACGGGTCTGCTTTTGTGCCAGTACCACACTGTTTTTATGACTATAGCCCTGTAATGTAGTTTGAAGTCTGGTATATTAATCCCCTCTGAATTACTCTTTGTGCTCAGAGTTGCTTTGGCTATCTGGGATCTTTTGTGCTTGCATATGAATTTTAATTTTTTTTCTAATTTCGTGAAGAAAGTCATAGGGATTTTGATTGGCATGGCATCGAATCTATATTACTTTGGGTAAAAGATGGTTATTTTTACTATATTAATTCCCAAGCAAAATATGGAGTAAAGATCTGAACAGGGATTTCTCAAGAGAAGAAGAAAAGATGGCTGAGAGACATCTTAAAAAGTGTTCAACATTGTTAGTAATTAAGGAAATATAAATTAAAACCATTTTAAGATTTCATCTTACCCTGTAAGACTGGTTATGATCAAGAAAACAAATGATACCAAATGCTAGAGAAACTTTGCGGAAAATGGAACACTCATTCACTGCTGGTGGGATTGCAAACTCATGCAACCCCTATGGAAACAGTGTGGAGAACACTTAAAAGACTAAAAATGAGCCAGGTGTGGTGGCGCACGCCTTTAATCCTAGCACTTGGCAGGCAGAGACAGGTGGATCTTTGTGAGTTCAAGGCCAGCCTGGTCTACGGAGTGAGTTCCAGGCCAGCTGGGGCTACAGGGAGACCCTGTCTCAAAAAGACTAAAAAAAAAAAAAAAAAGACTAAAAATGAACCTACCATTTGACCCAGTCATACCGCTCCTAGGTATATACCCAAAAGATTCATCCAGTTGTGGAGATATATGCACAACCATGTTTGTTGCTGCTCTTTTCACAAAAGCAAAGAGTTGGAAGCAACCCAAGTGTCCTTCAACTGATGAGGGGATAGTGGAAATGTGGTATATTTACACAGTGGAGATCTATGCAGCGGTAAAGAAAGATGACATCATGAAATTTGCAGGTAAATGGATGGAATTAGAAGCTATTATGCTAAGTGAAGTAACAATCTCAGAGAAACAAACAACATATTCTGTCCCTTATTTGTGGATCTTAGCACCACGTTCCTATATGTAAGACAAGGTGGGTAATTTGTTAGTAAAAATAATACCACATTGACTGATATTAATATAGATATAGCTCAAAGTTTATGTTTTTATTTTCTTCAGTCCTAAGATTTATGAGAAAGAATAAAACTCTTTTTTAAAAGTACATCAAAACATACATCAGCATGGTATGTAATTTAGGAATGTAAAGTTAAATGTCTTTTCACCTGCATGCAAGCTTACTGTTAAACTCTGAATCCCTAAATGTGTTTTTTTTTTTTTTTTTTTTTTTGGTTAGAAAAACATTTATTATTATTATTTTATTATTACTACAGGCTTTATTTTTATTTTTTTTAAATTAATTTTTATTGATGCTTTGTGCATTTCATACATTTTTTCCAATTCAGTTCAGGCTTATTTCCTTCCCTCCCCCCCCACCCCATCCCAGATCATGCATTCCGCCATAACTGTCCTGCTCTTTTCTCGGGTTTTTTTTTTCATTTTTAGCTATAAGTGATAATCCATGAGTACAAGCATCCTTCATGCAAAACCTATCTGCAGGCTGTTGTGCCCAAACACCTACAGCCCCACCATCCAGTGGGGGGTGACAGGTTGTTTGTTCAATCAAGTTGATCAAATGAGTGTCCAGACTACATTGCTGTAGTTTCACCATTCACCCCAATCGCAGCCCTTACATTCTACCACGCCCCCTCTTCCGCAGGTTGTTCCCTAGGCTTAGAAAAGGGGCACAGGTGGATGAGAGGTAAAACAGTCCACTCTCTCTGGAGCTGTTGACTTGGACTCTGGTCAATTCTGGCTGTTTCCTTTCATGGGCTGACAGTTTGTCCAGGAATAACCTTTCGATCCTACTAATGAAGAACAAGCAATTAGATATATAGGTATTTAAGCAGCACTAATAGTTATGGTAGGTTACTTTAGCATAGACACATGTTTGGATATGTTAATCCATGAATTACAATTTTCCCCCCTGTTAAATATGACAGGGTCTTACTGTGGCTTATAACATCTCCTAACCTGTAGAGGATGTAAGCTTGTGGCATCAGCCATGGGTTATTTCTCCAAGGGTAGAGCCAATAGCCAATTAGATTTGGGATATACAGGCACATGGCTGCCTCTGCTGCACAGTATTTCCAAGCAGGTGAGGTGTAGCTGGTGCTGACAGTGGAGTCTTGCTTGACTCAGGGAGACCCATATTTGCTTTATTGGTTTAGTGGCCTTTGGTAACACTCTCTGGCATTCCAGAGGCCATTTCACAATCATAAATATATATGTGTTTTGGAATTAACCTATACTTTATTTTCAAATTTTGTATACCTGGTATATGTATGGAGTGTATGGAATAATAGTAAAAGTAAATGAAAAAACATACATCAACTTGCTGTGTAATTTAGTAATGTGAAGTTATATTTCTTTTTACTTGCATGCAGCTTTACTGTTAAAATGTGAATCCCTAAATGTGTTCTGGAATTAACCTATAGTTTATTTTTTCAGACTTTGTAATTTGGGTTTATGTGTGGAATGTATATATGCATATTTTTAATAATATAAAATTAAAGGGAACAGCAACAAAAAAGACTTGCTCAAATAACTTACCAAAACAGTAAACTTCTGCATTGGAAAAATTAAAGAAGACTGAGAAAAAGATGCAAGACAGGATTCAGCATATACAGCAGAATACATGTATTCTGGGGGGGGGCATAAAAACCTATACTTTATTAAATTTGAAAATCAAAAGAAGTAGATGAATTTCTAAGTTCAATGAAATAACTAAAGTTAAACCAAGAACAAGTAAATAGCTTAAACAGACCTGTAATAATAAGGAAATCAAAACCATATTACAAAGCCTCCAGACTGAAAATAATTTCACACCCAGAGGAATTCACAGCACAATTTTACCAACAACCAATACTAGTTAAATTATTTAAAAAGATAAAAACAGATGCCGGGCATGGTGGGGCACAACTTTAATCCCAGCACTCGGGAGGCAGAAGCAGGCAGATCTCTAAGTTCCAGGCCAGCCTGGTCTACATAGTGAGCTCCAGGCCAGCTAGGACTAAAGGGAGACAGTATCTCAAAAAGATTTAAAAAAAAGAGATAAAAACAGAAGAACTGCCAAAATCTTCTATAAAACCAGTACTAATCTAATACCATACCAGATAAAGCCCCAACAAAAAAGAAAATGATAGGCCCATATTCCTAATGATCATACATGCAAAAATTCCCCCACATACTCCCAAATCACATATAAACATTCATCAAAAAGATCATTCATAATGATCAAGTTGGATTTATTCCAGAGATGCAGGGATAGTTCAATATACATGGCAATAAATATAAATGTAATAAATCATATAAATAAACTTATAGACCAATCAAATTATGATTATCTCAATAGATCCAGATTAGGCCTTTGATGACATTCAAAATACATTCAGTATAAAAAAGTCTTATGGGGAAGTGGACTTGAGGGAATATACCTCAACATAATTAAAGGTACAGACAACAAACCCACAGGCAACCTCATACAAAACTGAAACTGGAAGCATTCCCATTAAAACCAGGATCCAGACAAGACTGTCCACTATCCACATTCTTTTTTCACATAGTACTTTAAACTCTAGCTAGAGAAATAAGATGAAACAAGAAAATTGAAGAGATACTACATGGAAAAGAAAGGATCAGATTATCCAAAATTACAGATGATAGGACCTTATGCATAAGAGATCCTGTGGGCTGGAGAGATGGCTCAACAGTTAAGAGAACTGGCTGCTCTTTCAAAGGACCAAGTTCAAGCCCAGTACTCACATGGCAGATAACAAATGTCTGTAACTCCAGGTCCAGGAGAATCCAATGCCTACTTCTGATCTCTGTGGGCATTGCATGACATGGGTGCACTTACATACGTGCAGGCAATACACTCATATGCATAAAATAATAAACAAAATAAAACTTTAAAAAAGAGATCCCCAAAAATCCACTGGAAAACTCCTAGAAATGTTCAATACTTTCTGCAAAGTGGTGGTTTACAAAATCAATGTACAAACATCAGTCACCTTTCTATATACAAATAAACAATCAGAGAAAACATTCAGGGAAACACAACCATTAGCAAAAGCCTAAAGAATATCACAGGATAAACACATAACTAAGACATTAAAGACATCTTCAGTGGGAGCTTTAAAACTTCGATGAAGAATTGAGGAAGGCACATACACATGGATTGGTAGAATTATATTATGAAAATCAGCATCCTACAAAATCAAGTACAGATTTAATGCAATCCCAATCAAAATACTCATAGCATTCATCACAGAAATAGGAATAAAATCCATCCTAAAATTCTTATGGATACCCAAATGACCCCAGATATACAAAGCAATCCTGAACCCACATAGTAATGCCGGAGGGATTACCATACAAGGTCTCAAACTATATTACAGAGTTAAAGTCATAAAAATAGCATTATATTGGCATAAAACAGACTGGTAAATCAAGGGAATAAAATAAAAGACTCAAACAGGAGTGCACATAATTTTATTGACTTGATATTTGACAAAGGTGCCAAGAACACACACTGGCAGATAGCATCTTCATCAGATGGTGATGGTGAAATTGGTTCTCCACATGAAGAAGAATAAAATTAGACCCTTATCTATCACCCCACACAATAGTCAACTCCAAAAAGATCAAAAACTTTCATGTGAAGCTTAAAATGTTGAAGCTGTTCGAAGACACAGGCAGTACTCTATAATATAGGTGTAGAAAATGACTTTCTGTGGGTTCTGCTGCTGAGGAGGGCTCCTGGCCTGTGGTTTTTCCTGGAACTGGTGGATCCACAGCCAACATACAACTGCAAAATTGATAGTTCCATAGCCAAACAACTAACTGTGGAACCTATAGTCTCAGCTAAATACCCAGCCAAGGAGCTGATCACTCTCCACAGTCAAATAGCTGGCTGGAAAGCCAACTGCAGAACTGTTGGTCCTGTAATCATGCCAGCCAAAGGGAACATGTGTAGATTAATGAGCCAAGAATAAAGTTAGATGGTACAAATCATAGAAAATACATTTATTCTATGTAACAAGTCATTTATATAGGTAGTGTGACATCACCTCCTAGCAGCCGTTCGCAGACCCTTTACATTGTCACATGTCCTCTCAGCTCAGCAGTTTGTAAACAGAGAAGCCTTTTGATCTGGTATGTGATTTCAAAGCAGGCTGGCTTACATGTTAGCAAACATATACCCAAGCTTATGCATGAATGTGGTGGTTTGAATGAGTGTCCCCCGTAGGCTCTAGGTATTCAGATGTTTGTCTCCAGTTGGTGGCGCTGTTTTTGGAGGTCTTGGGGTGTGTGGCCATGCTGGAGGAAGTGTGTCACTGGGGGCAGGCTTAGTGAGTTTAACAAGCCTCGTGGTCTCCAGTCTCTCTCTCTGCTTCCTGTGCTCTTTGTGAGATGTGACCCTCTGCTTCCTGCTCCAGATCCAGCCGTCATGCCTCCCACCACAATGGACTCTTAATTCCCTGGAACCATCAATCATAAACTCAAATAAACTCTTCCTTTTATAAGTTCCTTGGTCATGGTGCTTTATCACAACAACAGAAAAGTGACTAATACCACAACTTTCTAAGCTGGATATCAGTTGCTCAGCAATTAAGTTCAACAATCAAGTGAGACCTCATTAAACTTAAAAGCTTATGTACAACAAAGGAAACAACCAAGGAAATTAAGAAGAATACCCAGAATTAGGAGAAAGTGTTCACCTGATACACATCTGACAGAGGATTAATATCTGAAACATATAAAGAGTTAAAAAAGCTAAGTATCAAAAATGACTCAATTAAAAGATAGGCTATAGATCTAGACAGAGAGCTCTCTAAAGAAGAAATAAAAATTTCTAGGAAACATCTTAAAATTGTTCAACATCCATAGTAATTAGGGCAATGCAAATAAAAGCCTTTTGATATTTCATCATTCCTCAGTCAGAATGGCTAATCTAAAGAGAATAATGACATCAACTGTTGGCAAGGATGCAGGGAAAGGGAAACCCTCATTTAATGTTGATGGGATTCCAAACCAGTGCAACTAATGTGAAAAGCAGTATGGAAAACTGTTTAAAAACTAAAAATCTGCTATTCAGCTGTACCACTATTTTGCATATACCCAAAGGACTCATTCATTGCAGAGATATTTATGCATCTATGTTTGTTGCTGCTCTTTTCACAGTATCTGAGAAATGGAAACAACCTAAATGTCCTTCAACCGATGAATGGAAAATGAAAGTGTGGAGGACAACTCAGAGGTAAAGAAAAATGAAATGATCAAATTTACAGGAAAATGAACGGAATTAGAAATTCTTATACAAAGTTAAGTAACTTAGACCCAGAAAAATAAGAGACACATTCTTTCTCATTTGTACATATTTACAAATCCTTAGTTTTTGGTATATATCCGATGTTACCAAAGGAGCCAGGAAAATGGAAAAAAAAACATGGAGGCTACAGGAAAGAAGTAGTCCAAAGAGGGGGTTAGTAGGAGACAGGTGGCACCAAGGGTGGAATGTATAAAATGGGAGTACTTTAACTGGGGAAGCCATAGGGAGAGTTTTACAGGGAGGTGAAAGGAGAAATAAATTACCCTTGTATCATGTGTAGGAACAGAGGGAAATTTATCAGCTCAAAAACCTACTAAAAAGACACATACGATATCTGTATATGAGTGCACATATCTACCTGAAGGCTATATAACAAAAAACACAGGGCCAAGCATGAGAAACCTTCATTTGAGTTGTTGGTTAGGACAATCTGAGAGATTCTCAAAATAACACAGGCTATTGCCACAGCCCTTGATTGACTCCTAGATCTTGAAGGTAATTCCCTATTGCTGAAGACAGGCCATACTTTGTACACAAGACTGGAGCAATACAGCTGATGATGACCTGGAAGCGTCCTCCCTGAAGACTAGCTCTCATGTATTAAAATGTGCTATGCTAACTTCCAGGGAGCAAAAGCAATCAGTGGATCTACTCAGCAACAACTGATAAATAACAATGACTGACTCAGAAAACTCTCACTATTGGTGCAGTAGTGAGACTTTTTTCTTGGGGGTAATCACAGCTGTCTAATTGGAATTAAGGCCCACTTAATGGGAAGGAACTTATGTGTGGTACTGTAAATGGATCCAAACACACATGACTGGAGGGGTCATAGACTTTAGAGAAAAGCCTACTTTTGCCACATCCCTAGACTATTGTAATTTCTTACAGCATTCTATATACGTATCCTCATATTAACAGACAAGGTTAACTCTCACCACTCATCAAAGAAGCTTCTTTTTACACCAGCTGGTGACAACTACAGAGTTCCACAACTGATCAAGTGCAGAGAATAAGGATCTGGTATATGCTGAGCCCTAAGTGATGCAATCTCTATAGAAAAGATGAGTTCGTCTCTCAAATCTTACCAGAGAAGTTGCTTTATGCAACAGATTGTGATTAATACACAAAACTACATCTGGCCAAAGTGCAGAGAACAAGAGACTGGAGAGCTTTTGTTCCTGAATAGGACACTTTACAAACATCAGCCTACCAAGGCTCAGGAATCATTCTGGAAGAGGGGGTGGTTAGATTGTAAGATTCAGAGGTGGTGAATGACCACAAGGAAACAGTTTTTCAGAGAGAAGGTGAGTTACACAATTGTGGCAATATGCACAAGTCCCATGCAAGCTCAAACCAGACAAAAATCCCAGCATAGACATGGGAAGTGGGTACAAAATCCTAACCAAACCTGAGGAACGTTTAGCAACTGATGGGTGCTGGGAGGTGGAGAGACAGAATCTTATGGGTATGGGTCTCTTGGTAAATTAACCAGATTCCAGTGGATGCATCCATGCTGATGGACATTTGAGGACACAAATCAGACTCTCTCTCTCTCTCTCTCTCTCTCTCTCTCTCTCTCTCTATATATATAATAATAATTATATATATTATATATATATATATATATCAGAGAAGTTGGGATGCAGTAGGACAATAAGGGGAGATATGGATAGGGGAGGTTATCTAAATATCATCAAATTACATAGTATGAAAATTGCAAAAAAATGTAGCAAAATATTTTTAGAAGATAAGTTAATATTTTCTTATTACAAACGTTGAGGCACAAGTAGATAATTTAATGGGCATTTGTTCCACCACAGGCAATGAAAAGAATTTGTGAGTTCCTAAACTATGTATCTGTATCCACTTTAAAAACTCTTCCTACTGGGCTGGAGAAGATGGCCCTAGCGGTTTAAGAGCGCCGAACCGCTCTTACAGAGGACCCGGGTTCGATCCCCAGCACCCACATGGCGGCCGAGAACCGTCTGAAGCTCCAATTCCAGGAGAACTCCAGTTCCAGGGGAATCCGAGACCCTCTTCTGACCTCCGCGGCGTTGCACGACACGGGTGCACAGACTTGCATGCAGACAGTACATTCATACACATACAGAAATAAATAAAAAAAATTAATAAAAAAAATAAAATAAAATAAAAACTCTTCCTACTCATAAATATTTTGAAATTTTTTTTATTATTTGTGTATCAGTATATTGCCTTCATGTATGTAAATGTACCCATGTCATGCAATGACTACAGAGGTATAATAGGGCATTGGATTCCCCTGGAACTAGAGTAATGGATGGTTGTTAGCTTCCATGTGGGTGCTGGGAATTGAATCCCAGTCTTCTGGAAAAGCAGCCAGTGCTCTTATCCACTGAGCCATATCTGAAACACTCATAAATGTTATGAAGGAAAATATTATTTCCAATATACTGTTGCAGTGTGCAAATTTTGGAACTTTTTTCGTTTTTTATTGTTATTAAACTTTTTCCATACATCATATATCATTTCTCAATCGAATCTAGAGTAACTTCCCTTTCCATGCCACTCTGAAACACATGTCCTGCATCTCTTTCTGAGTCCTTCTAGAGTTATTTCCAGTTCTTTTGTTGTTGTCGTTCTCCCCAACTTGTATTGCATATATATGCATAATTATATACATAAATACATATATGCATACATATACATATTACCTAAATTGGAGGATTTTCTTTCTTTCTTTCTTTCTTTCTTTCTTTCTTTCTTTCTTTCTTTCTTTCTTTCTTTCTTTCTTTCTTTCTGCTAAAAGATGTCATGTTTTCCTTAAGGAAGTGTTTGAATGTTCCTACATTGCAACCCCAAACAACCATCAATCTTGCCCTTGTGCTCCACACTGGGGTCTTTCCCTCCCGTGGTCACCCAAATGAGGTCCAATTAGAATCTTATATATGCAATGTAAGAGGCATTAAAAACATTGCCTTCAACTTCACATAGAATTGTTATTCCAAATACACCCTAGCAGCACCACAATTTTGGTAAATAATTTATTTTTTCTTGGACGGTTTAGTGATAGATTTTTGTAAAAAAAATTTGTCAAAAAATTTTGTAAAAAAACAATCTAAAAAAGTTCCTAGAACGGAGAATACACTTATGCGATGATTGATCTTCATTATCAACATGATTGGATTTAAAATTCAACTGATGAAGCACACCTTTGGGTGTCTGTGAGGATGTTATGACAGAAGAATAACTGAGGATGGAATTTGTGCTCTGATTATGGGTGGTATCATCCCCAGGAGTGGAGTCTGGATGAAACTCAAGAGGAAGAGGGAAAAGTGAGTAGAGGGTTAGCATCCCTCTTTGTTCTCTGCTTCCTTATCACCTGTGAAGTGAAATGATCCCTGCTAGAGTGTCTAACTACCATTATATTTTGTCCAATAGGAAGGGACCAAGAAATGGATGAGATGAACCACCTGAAATTATGAGTCAAAATAAACAATAAGTTGTTTATTAGAGATTTATCAGCACCATGAAAAATAACTATTATAAACAAGAATGAATATCCACATATGCACAGGTACCTTTTGTACCATGGATATTAACTATAATACATGATTAGAAATACACATTCATTATATAGCCTTAAATATTTTCTCTTTTTGCCTGTGTTCTTATAAGGTATGAATTTGAAAAATACTTTTTTCTTTTATTAAAAAAATCTGACTTACTGAGTTAGATTTAAACTTAAAAGAATTATGAGAGACCCAAAGCAGGTACTAAAAAATACACAAATGAAGAAGTCTTAATATTGTTATGGGCATTTATTATATATACAGCTCCAGAATTCATGATAATAGCATTATGCTGTGAAATTATATGCTTCCATGGTAACTGTGTGTTTCAGTAATTGCACCATTTGACTGATTACAGCAGTTATCCCATTTAGCGTCAGAATCCTTAACTCTGAATCCTATTGACTGAGTGGAACGTCTCTGTAATTTTATTCTATGAGTTTCAGTGTGTTGGATTTGGTGCATGTTCAGCTCAGATTTTGAATTGCTGGATTTCTTTTTTTTTTCTAATTAAGGTTTGTATATGAATAGGTTAGTTACATTTATTTGATGTCAAACATATGGAAATTTGTTCTCTTTCCATCCCATGCCTGGTCAGTTATATTCATGGGTACATTTATAATGTGATCTTGTCCTCAGACTAGAAAGCCAGGTTGAGGACAGTTCTGAATGCACCATAACACAAAATCATCATCTTCAAATACTGTCAGATTTGAGGGGCGGGGAACTGGATTGTTCAGTTCTCAAGTGTGACTTTTGTGGGAAACTGGATTGTTCAGTTCTCAAGTGTGACTTTTGGACATGTTAACATCAGTTCACAATGTCAAAAGTTTTGACATGCGTGGACATCAAGGTGGGATTAAAGTGATTTCTTGCTATACTGAAATGAGAAGCTAGTTTGATAACAGTAAAATAATCAGTTGTGAAGTCAGTTGTGAAGTACTAAATCCTGATAGGGCCACTGATGAGGAATGTGCCATTTCTGACTTCTGCTTGGTCTTTGTTAAAGTTCTGGGCACTCCCTGAATTTAGGGTAGCACTCCAATTCTGCCTTACCAGTCCAGACTAGTTTGAATAAGTCCAACACAGAAGTTATCAAGAAAAAATATCAGATTAAGACCTGTAGATAGTAACATGTAAAAATATTTTATCATTTGTATTTTATGTATATTACCTGCATGTATGTAAGTGCACCTGTATTCTGCAATGCCCTCAGAGGTCAGAAGAGGGTGTTGGATTCTTCTAGATCTGGAGTTACAAATGTTAGCTGCCATACTGTTGCTGGGCACTGTTTACAAGTCCTGTGCAAAAGCAGCCAGTGCTCTTAACTGCTCAGCCATCTCTCCAGCTCCCGACATTAACATTTTTGATGCCACTTAAGGGGTTATGTTATGAGGGCCACTGACTCTTGAATGTCAGTACTTAAAAGGCCAAACCAGAAAGGTACCATATGGATTCCTGGAATGGGGAGGAGTGCAGCCAAAATTAGTGTGGCTAAATCCCTATGCTGGTAATTTTTTTTTCTTATCTTTAACAAGGAAGGTCTTCTTAGACACATAGCCTTCTAGTTCTAATGTCTGTTTATTACAGAACAAAAGAATATTTTCAGACTTTCTGCAGTCTGTCTCTGCCAGCTCCCCCGGGAGACTTTATGAACTGTACTTTGGAGCAGACCAAATTTTCACGTTTATCCTGCTAATTAGCCACAGGGATTGTGTCAGTGTTTTATCTCTCTTCTCTGTGCTTATCTCACATTGCCTGTTTGAATAAAAATGAAAGGGGTTAAGAACAAGAAGTTAAGGATGTGCAAAAGTTCTTTAAGCAACTTAAACCATTTTGTGACCCAAGGGAGGTACTAAAATTGTAAGGAACTTAGGCCTGACTAGCACTGCTGTGAAAACAAAAAAAAAACAAAAAAAAAAAAACAAACAAAAAAAAAACAATACAAACAAAAGAACTCTAAGGTTTTGTGGGTGACAGCCACATCTTGGGAAGTAAATAATGTTACTTTTGGCTCTTTGTTTTCTCTCCCCTTGGCACAGGATTCTCCCTTCGTTCTCTCTTTGGATTAGCTTTGGGATAAGGGAGAACAGACAGGGGGCCTTAGGGCTCATTGCCATACTGATGGGAGCAAGTACTGGCTTAAATCGTGTCGTCCCCCAGGAACTTTCTTTGTAACTAAAGAAAAAAATAAAGGCTCCCCTTAAGACCTCTAAGGTTTTAAGTCAGTATTAATTATTTCTACCAGGTTGTTTTTTTGACAGAGTTAAATACTAGCCAATAAGGTGGGTGACATTCCAGGCTTGGATGGGGCATGTGTTCCCAAAGCAACAGAACCACTTATGGCCTCTATTCATACCTCCCATTTCTTTTGCTCCCTTCACAGTTTCTTTTCCCAGCCACAGCTTGTAACTAGAAGCCAAAGGAAGATAAAATAAGGTACAAGGTGGCATCACTTGATATTCACAAATATTGATAGTAAGATATTGCCTCTCTTTCATTGGGTTCATACCACAAAGTCTTCCTCTGTTACTTTGCTTTGCCATTTGGGACCTATATACCCAAGGACAATTTCTTCTGCTATATCAGTCTAATATAAGTGAATGATTCTTTGAAGAAAAGGGGGTAGTTATCCAAAATTAGTATATGACATGTGTGACTCTCATACAGATGTATATCCTGATTCAGAATGGCTCATTTTAGCAGGGAACTGAGCTCAACAGGAAAAAAGTAGCAATATATGCTTACCATCGTCTTGGCCAGGACCATCTTCAACATAGACATAACTACCTGACTTGGTCACCATCTTGGTTAGTGGTATAAAAATGATGGCACCCATACACTTCCCTGTACCACTCAGCTCTCAGGGAACCACTTGTTCCACTCTGGAATCTCCAGAACCATAAGTATATGTCTCAATTTTTTGTTTTTGTTTGTTGGTTTTCACTATTGTGGATTCTTAATATGATCATAGGAAATTGGAGACTCAGAGGAGACTCCAGCTTGGACTCTATTATCATGTGAGTAAGTGAATGCATTTTTATGCCAGATTAAGGAAAACCTATCTAACATCTATAGTGTCCTCTTTTGGATTTTGACACTGTTTTGTGTGTCATATTTGCTGATTTCTAAAGAGGAGTTATAACATCCCACAAGTTTTGTTGTGTTGTATTGTCTTTTTCATTCAAAGGGGAAGGAAAAACAACAACATAAAGACTGGGTTAAAGAACTGAATGATCCAGTTCTACTCTGCCCAAAACAACAAGCCTCTGCAGGGAAAAACTTTGGAAAGACTGAGAGAAAGATGCAAACCATGTATGGCAGAAGGCATGAACAGGGTGGGGTGGGGGTAGGAAGAGGGGGATGTGTCTAAATTGGACTGAAAGATAATGAATGCAATACACAATTCATCAATAAAAGTATTAAAAATAATATAAATGTTTGTGTGCGTGTGTGTGAGAGGGGGGGGGATTTAAGAAAGAATTCCCCAAATTGAAAAAAGTACACAAAAGTAATTCCCCTCATAAGCCTTTTGATGAAGTCTAGGGGAGTCAGAGTTTTTATTGGGTCCCACTAGGAACCATTGATATATTTTAGGATAGACTGCAGAGAAAGAAAATGACTTTCCCAGCTATTTGTGAGACTGATTTGCTCCTCTGTATCTTAGGTAAAAACAACAAAACAAAAAGAATCTTTTCTCATCTAAAACTGTTATTACAGTGTTAGCACGTGGGGAATCTTTGCCTCTCTATGTGTTTTTTCTTCTGCGTTTTCTTGTTTGCAATGAAGGTTGTTTTGATAATGTGCCAAGGCACTTACAAAAGCATCAAATTTTTTCTAGCTCTCAGGTTTTGTGGGACCAAAAGATGTAACCATTCAAGCAGATATGTTTGCCCGAGACTTGTGACAAAAATTTGGTAGTTAAAAATATGTGTACGGGTAAACTTAATTTATTACAATATGTCATGTGCGTAATTTGGATTAAAATTTCTTTTAATAATGTGATGTTACATGCACCATCTTCAAAGCCAAACAACTACCATCTTCATGACTCAGCTTCTAAAATATGAGAACAATTGTGCTTATTGATTGTTGATGTTCCTTCACAAAATAATAGGCAGGGTCTACCACTCCTCCCAGCTGGCTGTATCCAATTCTGCCCTAATCAGATGTGCCCTCATGGTCTAGAGAAGGAATTAGAATATATAGGCTAGGAAAGACTATAAAGAGAGCAGCCACCGACTTTAGAATCCCCCCACTCTTGTCAGTAACCCCCTATTCTGTCTATGTAAGCCCATGCTAACCTCAGAGCCTCATCTATTGTTCACAGTGCTGGAAGGTGCTATACATGCTACTGGAAGTACAAAAATGGTCCTCAACCCTACCCCGTTGTGAACCCTGTGAACTACAATAATAGCTAACTGTCCTGGCAAGATATGTCCACAGGTGTAGCAGTAGCATGAATATTATGGGAGCAAACAACCACTCCGTAGTTGAATTTACAGTCCACATCATAGGATGGAGGCCATATTTTACAATGATATCAAGCTGGGAAACTGAGGCTAGACAGGTCACAAGACATAAGGGACCATGGAGGAGAACCAAATACTAATCTTCCAGTAACTAGTTATCATATTAAACTGACTCATAATAACTTATTGTTATATCCATAGATTAAAGTACCTCTCAACTCTTAACAGAGAAGTTTCTTATGCAGCAGATGCTGATTAAAACAAAAATTCAGAACCGGCCAATGGGCAGAGAACAAAAGGCTACAGAATGCTTATCTCTGAGTAGGACATCTATATCAAACTTCTGTCTTCCACGGCTCAGGAAGAGAGGGCAGAAAGTTTGTAAGGTAGAGGTGATGCGTGACCACAAGGAAGCAGTTTTCCAGATAAGCTGATGATGCTCATATGAACTCGCAGCTATGTTGATATTAGCATAAGTCTTATTCAAGCTCAAACCAGAAAAAAAAAAACTCAGCATTGAAAAGAGGAAGTGGAAAAGATAGCTCCCCCCAACTTAGGAAATTGTGGCAA
The DNA here is from genome assembly GCA_009823505.1 of Rhizomys pruinosus. Taxonomy (NCBI): domain Eukaryota; kingdom Metazoa; phylum Chordata; class Mammalia; order Rodentia; family Spalacidae; genus Rhizomys; species Rhizomys pruinosus. The sequence continues at coordinate 1,111,205 of VZQC01013520.1, forward strand.
CCAATGTCTGCTGACAGAGGCAGAGTCAATCTGTTTCAAGGGTATGATTCTTGATAGGTTAAGTGTATAGACTCAAACTGAAGGACATTTAGAGATGCAAATTAGACTTTATAGACCTTATTGTACATACAACAGAGTAGAATACATTTGGTGAGGGGCAATTAGAGGGGTGCAGATAGGATCGAGTACCTAAATACCATCAAATTATACTGTATGAAAAATCACAAGAATTCAACAACAACAAAAAAGAATAAAACCGGACTAAGTTCCTTAAGGTACATAAAACATGAGACTTAGAAATCACATTAAAATTTATAAGGGCAAAGTTCAATCAAGCCTCTACTTAATAGAACTATTGATCTAATCTTGTTCGTCATAAAGACTGGCTTAATGAGGAACATGCAAGTCTAATCAGGAGTTATTTGAAAGCATTTGGTTTTTGCTGAAGGTATACTGATTGTATAGTAGTTAAAAGTACCAGACTTAGGGCTAGAGAGATGACTCAGTGGTTAAGAACAGTGAATGATCTTGCGGAGGACCTGGAATCTATTCCCAGCACCCACATGGTGGTTAACAACCATATGCAACTCCAGTTCCAGGGGATCCAATGCCCTCTTCTGACCTTGGTGGTCACTGCATGACATGAGTGCACATAGACTCATGCAAGCAATACACACATACACATAACATTAATATATATATATATATATATTTTTTTTTTTTTTTAAAGTACCATACTTGTGTATCAACTGAGTGTTTAATAACCATTCTTGGGGCTGGAGAGATGGCCTAGTGGTTAAGAGTGCCGACTGCTCTTACAGAGGACCTAGGTTCTATCCCCAGCACCCACATGGTGGCCGTGAACGGTCTGAAACTCCAATTCCAGGAGAACTACAGTTCCAGGGGAATCCGACATCCTCTTCTAACCTCCATGGCATTGCACAACACAGGTGCACAAACTTGCATGCAGACAGTACATTCATACACATACAGAAATAAATAAAATTAATAAAAAATAACTATTCTTTGAGGCCCTATAATAATATGGTCAGAGGAAATAAAAGGGTCAATATTTTCCCCTTACCCTCTGAGGCCAACTAGTTCCCAGGAGACTATGGGGCATCTCTGAAAATGTCCTGTGACCAAAGTTAGTCACCTCTTGATCAGAGACGCCATGAAGATCTCAGGAAGTGGATACTAACTAATGTCTAGTCCAGAAAGAGGAGGATCAGCATAGAAGAAAAAATGTTCTCAACATTTCCAAGTGAAGCCATGGTCAGCAAAGCTTTTAATTATCCTAATATATATGGATTAACTGGTAACAGGAATGCTAAAGGAGCCAAGGCTGTCATCCAAACTTGAGCAACCCCCAAGGACTAGATCTTAAATTGGCCTTCACAGTGAGATAAAAAGTGGATAAATTTGGGGATAGAGACATGGCTCAGCAGTTAAGAGCACTGGATGCTCTTGCAGAATACCCAGGTTTGGTTCTTAGTGCTGACATATAACTTTTCATAAGTCCAGATTTGGGACATCTGATGCCCTCTTCTGACCTCCCTGGACACGGGTACACTTGCAGACATGCAGGCAATAAAATCATACAAATAAAAATAATAAAAACATATTTTAAAAATTGTATTCAGCTTTTGTAATTCCATACAACAATTTTGGATCAAATTTAGAACCCCTCCCTCATCAATGCCCCTCCAACCCTCCACCCGACCTCATGTATTCTACCACACATGTTAAGGCGCATCCAGTTAAGCATTTGTACCCAGATGCCTTTCAGTGCAAATTAATCCACTGGAGTCTAGTCAGTCAATCTAGAGATCCTAAATAAGGCATGCTCTTGCTAAGGATAGTTTTTTTTTTTGGTCTTTTTGAGATGGGGTCTCCCTGTAGCCCCAGCTGACCTGTAACTCACTCTGTAGACCAGGCTGGCCTTGAACTCACAGAGATCTGTCTGCCTCTGCCTTCCAAGTGCTGGGATTAAAGGCGTGTGCCACCACGCCAGCTCTTGCTAAGTTTTTTAAAGTGTGTATCCCTGGATAGAACGCCTATATTGAGCCTCACCAACCCATGGCTCAAAAACCATTGTGGAAGAGGGGGCAGAAAGATCTTAAGAGCCTGGAATAGTTCGTGGACACAGGGGAGCAGAGGCTTTCAGGGCACAGGAAGCTTTCGCATATAAACTTGTGGTAATGGTGGCATCCAACACAGGACCCATGCCAACTCAAAATACATATTTTTAAGTGGATAAGTTTAGTCACATGCATAGTCTTAAACACCCAACGAGAGTTTATAACCACAGACTAAAATGATTGATATGTTTCTTTAACAGTCCCAGGAATTTCATTACTTAGACATTAGGTTTAAGTCCATAAGAAATGGTATTTAGGCAAATATTTTTCACTGATGATTATCTTCTTAGTAAGGAAAATGTTATCCAAATATAAGACTTTAGAGTGTGGCTCAATTTACATTGTAGTACTTAATTACAGCTAAGTGAAACAGGCCCCAAATTGTTTTAACTGAAAAAATCAAATGAAGACTAATTTTTTTCTCTGTCCGTCCCTAGAATCCATCTGAAGGGATCTCGCTCTATGACCATGGCTACTCCAACTGCATTTAAAGTACCTTAAAGCATACCCAGGTTTCATCACTCTTGAGTCCAGTCTTGGAGGCTAAAAGGAAAATGAGGAGGATCACAATAAGTGGATGCTTTGGGGAATTTATCAAGAGGTTCTAGCAGACTTTGACTTGAACATTTTAAAATATTCTCTGGGGGCTGGAGAGATGGCCTAGTGGTTAAGACTTCCAACTGCTTTTGCAGAGGACCTGGGTTTGATTCCTGGCACCCACATGGTGGCTGAGAACCATCTTTAACTCCAGTTCCAGGGGAATCCAACACCCTCTTCTGACCTGAGCAGCATTGCACGACATGGGTGCACAAACCTACATGCAGACAGTACACTCACACACATAAAATAATAAAAGAAAATTTAAATTTAAAAAACTTTAAAAATAAAATAAAATATTCTCTGTTCTGATGTCTTCTGGTTTCCTGTCTAGGTCTTACAGTGTTAATAACTTGCCTTAACTTCTCTCTCATATGTTTCCAAACACAAGTCAAGGCCTTTTCTCCATTATAGGAAATAGTTATATATTTTGGGGATCCCTTAATAGGCCCGCTGAAGGAGTACCCTAACTACCATACTGGATGCACACATTTAATTGGAAAAAGCTAGGTTGGTTGCTGCCCCAATCCCACACTGGTGGTTAGAGTAACTTCAAGCAAGGATACTGATGAGAACAGGAGACAAAATGGGGCATGAATCTAAGGAGCATGACCTCCCCAAATTTACAAAGTTTCTTTGGTTCTTTAACAAAACATGCCAAAATCCCAGCCCTCAGGAGACAGTCCCTGTTAGATGGAAGCTGCCCTGGTCTACAATAGTGAATTACAGGCCAGATGGAGCTACACACAAGTAGACCTTGTCTCAAAAACCCAAAACAAAGAATATGCCAAAATGCAGTTCAGATTTCTTTTTGTAAATCTTTTTATTGAAGTTTTGTACATTTCTTTCGTTTTTATTCTTTTAAATTTTTTATCAAAGTTTTGTGCATTTCATACATCAGTTCTCAGTTCAATCCAGACTCATTTCCCCCTCCATGCCGCACCCCTCCCAAGTTCATTCAGTCTGCCATATATGTCCTGTTTCCCTTTCTGAGTCTTTTCAAAGTTTTCTAAAGCAGAAGGTTATTGTTTTAGGGGAAAAATTCTACGGCTTCAGTCAATTACCTGTCTTAGTTCTTTTGTTGTTGTTGTTCCAATACATATTGTTTCAACATATGCATTTATATATGTCACACATGTACTAAAATCATGTCATCTGAAAATAAACTGTGTGTTATTTCCAAATCATACTTCTGGCTTCACATTTTTCCCTTTTCATTTTTTTTAGATGTGCAACTATAATTTTATTTGTGAGTCCAATTACTCAAAAAAACTTTACATTTTCTAAAATGGTGGAACACTGTTAAGATTACATTCATGATGATAGATGACAATTATCAAGTACTAGCTGTAATCTTTATGACACTAGGAAGTCCTATTATTAATACTATCATGACAGGATTGGAGCACACCCAAAGGTCACCAATCAGTGTATGATGGTACGGAAGTGCAAACTCAGAACATCCATTTCCTTTGTTTTTGTTTGGGAAAAAGTTATACATTTTTAACTTTTGCATGTACTATATTAGACAAAAGTGTGGGCCATAGACTTACCTAGGTAAGTAAAAGAATATCCCTTGCTGCAGCAATTTGGGCAATGGAAGTTGTCATTTGCTATTCAAACTAGTCTTATTTAGTATACTGAACCTGCCTGGAAAGAACAAAAAAAGAAAATGGGGTGTATATGTATAGTTCCACACAAAATGTAGGGAGATAAAATTGGCAGTTTTATCTTATTTTTTTCAAACATGCAATCTACCATTTATCAACTTTAATATTTTTCTTTTTGGTCTTTTTGAGACAGGGTTTCCCTGTAGCCTCAGCTGGCCTGGAACTTACTACATAGACCAGGCTGGACTCAGTCTCATAGAGATTCATCTACCTCTGCCTCCTGACTACAGGGATTAAAAACATGGACCACCATACCCAGCTGATTTTTTTAAATAAAAAAAAATAGTTTTTTGCTTTGCTAGTCTGAGATTAGCAATTTAGTAAACCCAAAAGGAATACTTTTAAAAGTTCATGAGTCTAATTTAATAACGAAAAATTACATTCTTCTTCCAGCAATGAATCCATTCTTCAAAAGAAAATTAAGGTTCTAAAACATGAAGAAACGGGCATGGTTTGGCTTCCACCACAAACACAAGTAGCCAGACAGAATTGGATAAATAAATGGCTTTGGGGAACTACACGAAATGCTATGCCAAAAGACAGTGGACACCACCCAGCCAGCAAGGCCTATACCCCACACTAGAATAGAGCACCCCTAACAGGACAAGATTTCACCAGTGAACATGATTCAGTATTCATAGAAGGTTCTATACCATTTCATTTAGCAGACTTAATTTTTACAAATATTTAAAAAACAATGAGAAGACCAAGCCAATTAAGATGGCTATTGGTATGTAGCTGCAGATGGTTACTGGGCAGTGCTGGGTCTGAAGGCACAACTTCCCCACTCAGGCAGAGGTCAGTAGCAGAAATCTGCTTTATGCCACTCATATCCTTAAAACAGGACAGGATGGGATGAGCACACCAGCTAACCACCCAGGTCACAAGCAGTAGACAAAGTGTCAGAACTCCACTCTGGGACCTTTGTTCCAATCCCTCAAAAACATAGTTTCCTCCATAAGATGTTCATTTCTCTTCCCAGCTGGATACAACTTCTAGTGGCTTTTACTATTCAGACACAACTTCTACCACTTTTACTTTCTTCTTTTTTTTCTTCTTTTTGGTGGTATCACTATCCCTGTCTCCAGCCTCACCCCCACTTTCCAGCACAGTTTGGGCCCTCTTGTCCTTCTTATTTTTCTTCTTTTCCTTCTTCATCAACTGGGGAGCTGCTGGAGGAGTCTCCTCACTTTTACTCTCACTCTCCCTCTCCCTTTTTGTGACCTTTACTGATTCAGCAGCTAACTGAGGAGCTGGTGGTGCTTCTGCAACTTCTCTCTTTCCAGAATCCCTGTAGTCAACATAGTACTGTTTCCAGGTGGCAGGGGTGTTGTCTGTGGGTTTGCCATGCTTTTCCAGAAGGCCCTGCTTGATCATCATCTTCTTCTGACTTGCCTTTGGGCCTAAACCCCACTTGTGAGGGTAAATGTCTCTCTCCATGATCATTCTCTTGATCCTGGCTACTATACCATGGTCACAGGTAGAAATCACTGCTGTGGTCATTAACGCAATAGTCATGCAGATAGCTTCTCCCTTGGTTGTAATGACCACAATCCCCTGGTTGACCTCAATGCCATCCTCATAGTGGAGAACCCCAGGAAGCATGATCTTGGCCCCATAGCAGATCACATTCACTGCACTTTCTTTCGTAACCAGTCGTTTATGAGATACCAACAGCTTTTCCAAAGGGTAAACAACATGCAGCAAGTAGCTCTCATCCTTATGGTTATCATATAGCCACTGAGCATCGATTACATGATGGATAATCACCATGTGGTCCTTTTCACTCATGACTCTGGAACGAACCTTCCAAAGTTCCCACATCTGACCACCAACTCCCAATAACAGACCAAGGTGCACACACAGTGTCCGGATGTAGGTGCCAGCCTCACAGCTCACACAGAAGTTCCTAATCTTCTTTCAGAATCATGTTCGATCATTTTGCTCTCATAGATAGTCCTCACTCGAAGCTGCCTCTTCACTGCAGCAATAAGCGGGGGCCGCTGGAACAGGGCTCCTGTCAGTGTTTCTAGGGCCCTAGAAAGCCGAGTCCCCGCTTCAATAGCATTGTGCAGCCAGACAATTCCAACGTATTCTTTGCCTGCACTCTGCTGGGATTTCACTAAGCGTGTAGCTCGTTCAATGCACACAATTAAACAACCAGTCAGCTTGGGATCTAGTGTGCCACTGTGGCCCGTCTTCTCTACCCGAAGTATTCGTCGGATCCAGGCCACAACCTCATGGGAAGAGGGCTTAGAGGGCTTGTCAAGATTAATGAAACCTGTCCTGATATACTCTCCAATCTCCCTTTCAGAGGATTGGAACCACAAGGAAGAGGTGTATAGTGTGTTGTCCTTACATTTAGCTTATCAAAATTCTTTAGTAACAAGGGCCACTGGGAAGTTTCCAACTGAGCCACTTTGGATTCTTTTTTGCTAAAGAAATTCTTCAGCATGTTGTATTTCAGCTACATCCGCTTCTTGTAATGGCTTCCGGACTTTTTTCTTCTTAATCTTTTTGGGAAAGATTACTTCTGTGTCAGCCATCTTGCACTGCACTGCGGGTGTTCTGCCTGAAATATGTGTAAATGATGCTGGTCTGCAACTTGTGGCATTCCTCCAGCCTCGGTCTACCGAGTGCTGGGATTCCAGCCCTGAGGTATCACGGGCACCTTCCACAGCTGTTTGCTAAAGTGTGTAAAGTGCCTAGTGAGTAAGAACCCTAAGGTTTGCACTGCTTGGGCATTGAGAAGGCCGCTGTCAGGTGGGCAAGTGGAGGCAGGAGATGGCTCCAGAGACCCGTGTTTTTTTCCCTTTTAATTTTATATTGCTCTAAAATATGCAAACATACCCTACACCCTTGTACAAAAATTATAAAGTCTGAAAATAAATAGTAGGTTAATTCTAGAGTCCATTAAGGGATTCACATTCTAAGAGCACAGTTGCTTTTTGATAAAGAGAAATATAACATTAATGTTACTCAGTTTGCCTTATTTGATGCTAGCATCCACAAATGAGGGATATCATTCATCATTTGTTTTTCTGGGACTTTGTTACCTCACTTAGCATAATAGCTTCTAGTTTCATTCATTTACCTGTAAAGTTCATGATGTCATCTTTCTTTACTGCTGCATAGAACTGCATTTTGTAGATGTACCACATTTTCTCTATCCACTCCTTGGTTGAGGGGCACTTGGGTTGGTTCCAACTCTTTACTATTGTGAAGAGAGCTGTAATAAACATAACTGTGCATGCATCTCTATGGTAGGATGAGTCTTGTGGGTATATACCCAGGAGTGGTATGACTGGGTCAGGTGGTGGGCTCATTTTGAGTCCTTTAAGGGTTCTCCACACTTCTTTCCATAGTGGTTGTACGAGTTTACATTTCTACCAGCAGTGGATGAGTGTTCCCCTTTCCCCAAAACCTGTCCAGCATTTGGTATCATTTGTTTTCTTGATCCTAGCCACTCTTATTGGTGTGAGATGATATCTTAAAGTGATTGTAATTTGCATTTCCTTAATATTAATGATGTTGAACACTTTTTAAGATGTTTCTCAGCCATCTTTAGTTCCTCACTTGTCTCTGTTCAGCTCTTAACTCCATCTCTTCAGTGGGTCATTTGTTTTCTTCGTGTTTTTTTTTTTTTGAGTAGTTTATATATTCAGGAAGTTAATGCTCTGTCAGATGTATCAGTGGTGAAGGTTTCCTCCCACTCTGTAGGTTTTCTCTTCACTTCACTAATTGTTTCTTTCACTGTACAGAAGCTTTTGAGTTTAATGAGGTCCTACTTGTCAATTGTTGATTTTATTTCCTGCACAGCTGCTGTCTGATTTAGAAAGTATTTTCCTACCCCTTCATCTCATATGGGTAGGAAAATGTTGCTTCCAATATTTTCTTCTATCACCTTTAGAGTTTTGGGTTTCAGTGAGGTCTTTGATCCATTTGGAGTTAATTTTTGGATAGGGTGAGAGGTAGGGGTTTAATTTTATTCTTCTATAAGTGGTGATCCAGTTTTGCCAACACCATTTGCTGAAGAGTCTATCTTTCCTCCATTGTGTCTTCTTGGCCCCTTTGTCGAATATGAGGTGGCTAAAATTGTATGAGTCAAGTTTGGATCTTCAGTTTTGTTCCATTGGTCTACAGGTCTGTTTTTGTTCTAGTACCAGACTGTTTTTCTGCCTATAGCCCTGTAATATACTTTGAAGTCTGGTATATTGATCCCCCCTGCATTGCTCTTTTCACTGAAGGTTGCTTTGGCTATTTGGGGTCTTTTGTTTTGCCATATGAATTTAAGGATTTTTTCCAAGTCTGTGAAGAAACTCTTTGGGATTTTAATTGGGATTGCATTGAATCTGTATATTAATTTGGGTAGAATGGACATTTTTATTATATTGACTTTTCCAATCCAAGAGCATGGAAGGTCTTTCCACCTTCTGATATCTTCTTCAATCTCCTTCTTCAGGGGTTTAAACTTTTTTTTGTAGAGATCTTTGGTGTCTTTGGTTAGGTTTGTTCCTAGGTATTTTATTGTTTTTGAGGCTATTGTGAGTGGTAAGGTCTCCTTATATTCCTTCTTCAGTTGCTTGTTGTTGGTGTAAAGAAAGGTTACTGACTTTTCTAGGTTAATTTTGTATCCTACCACTTTACTGAAAGTCTTTATTATTTCTAGGAGTTTTCTGGTGGAATTTTTAGCATCCCTTACGTAGATTATCATATCGTGTGCAAAAAGGGTTAGCTTGACTTCCTCTTTTCCAATTAGTATTCCTTTAATTTCCCTTTTTTGCCTTATTGTCCTCACAAGTGTTTCAAGCACTATATTGAAGAGGAGTGGTTATAGGGGGCAGCCTTGCCAAGTTCCTGCTTTTAAGGGGAATGCTTCTAACTTTTCTCCATTTAGAATGATGTTGGCAGTGGGTTTGTTGTATGTGGCTTTGATTATGTTGAGGAATGTTCCCTCCAGTGCAATTCCTTCTAGAACGTTAAACATGAATGGATGCTCGATTTTGTCAAAGGTTTTTTCTGCATCAATTGAGATGATTGTGTGGTTTCTGTCCTTTAGTCAATTTATGTGTTTTATGATATTTATTGATTTATGTATGTTGAATCATCCCTGCATCTCTGGTATGAATCCAACTTGGTCATGATGGATGATTTTTTTTTTTTTAATGTGGGACTATATGTGGTTTGCAAGTATTTTGTTGAGTATGTTTGTGTCTATGTTCATTAATGAGATGAGCCTATAGTTTCCTTTATTTTTTGGTTGTGTCTTTGCCTGGTTTGGATATTAGAGTAATGTGGGCTTCATAGAAGGAAGCTGGGAAATTTCCCTCTGTTCGTATTCTTCTGAACAGTTTGAATAGTAATGGTTGTAAGTCCTCTTTAAATGTTTTATAGAATTCTGCCGTGAAACCATTTGGACCTGGGCTTTTTTTAGTTGGGAAGTTTCTTACTACATTTTCAATTTCTTCAAATATTGTGGGTCTGTTTAAGCTATCAGTCTCATCTTGGTTAAGCTTTGGTGAATTCCAGGATTTCAGATATTCATCTATTTCGCTTAGGTTATCAAATTTAGTAGAGTATAGGTTTTTGAAGTATTCCCATATATGATTGTCTGGATGTTTTTGTTGTCCATTGTGATGTTTCCCTTTTCATCACAAATTCTATTGATTTGTAGTTGCTCTCTCTTTCTTTTGGTTAATCTGGCTAGAGGTCTGTCTATCTTGTTTATCCTTTCAAAGAACAAAGTATTGGATTCATTGATTCTTTGTATTATTCTCTGTTTCTGTTTCATTGATTTCTGCTCCGATTTTTGTTATTTCTTCCATCTTTTGGGTTCGGGGTTCATTTGTTGTTGTTTCTCAAGTATTTTTAGCTGCAGCATTAGATAGTTTGTGCTCTGTTTTTTTATTTTTTATGTAGGCACCCAGGGCTATAAACTTCCCTCTTAGGACTGATTTTAAAGTGTGTTGTTTATTCTCCATGTGTTCTTGTAGATAGTAGAGTTTATCCTGTTGTTAACCTTGAGCTTTATTGCACTGCAGTCTGACAGAATGCATGGAATTATTTCAATCCTTTTGTATTTGTTGAGGTTTTTTTCTGTGTCCCAGTATGTGGTCAGTTTTGCAGAATGTTTCATGGGGTGTTGAGTAGAAAGTAAATTCTCTGGTGTTCAGGTGGAATATTCAGGAGATGTCTGTGAAGTCCATTTGGAGTAATGTATTGTTCAGTTCACATGTCTCTCTGCTTATTCATTGTCCAGTTGATCTATCCAAAGAGCTCAGTGGGGTATTGAAGTCCCCCACTATTAGCATGCTGGGATTAATCTGTGACTTAAGGTCTTTCAGGATTGTGTTTACAAATTTCGGTGCACCAGAATTTGTTGCATATATATTTATGACTGTGAAATCTTCATGATTAATTGTTCCTTTTATAAGGATGTAATGGCCCTCTTTGTCTTTTCTGGTTAGTTTTACTTTGATGTCTATTTTGTCTGATATTAGAATGGCAACTCCTGCTTGCTTTTTGGTATTATTTGCTTGGAATATCTTTTTCCATCCTTTCACTTTAAGTTGGTGCCTGTGCTTGAGGGTGAGATGTGTTTCTTGTAGACAGGGTATAGATGGCTTCTGTTTCCTAATCCATTCTCCCAGTGTATGTCTTTTGATTGGGGACTTTAGACCATTGATATTTAAGATTATTTTTGAGAGATGTGTGTTTCTTCCTTTCACCATATTTTCTGTTTGTATTCTTGGTCTAGGTTTGTAGTTTCAGAGTTATACTTTCATCAATTTCTCTCTCTAGCTGTTTGGGGATAGGTGCTACTTTCCTCTGTCCTTTAAATTGCTTCAAGTATATTCTGAAGGGTTGGTTTTTTTGGACATATATTCTTTCATCTTTTTTTGTTTCTTTCATACTTTTATGTCACAAAAAAAGTTTCTTTCTCCTTCACATATAATTCACATTTTTGTTGAGTATAGTAATCTGGGTTGGCATCTATAGTCATTTAGTACTGGGAATATATTTGTCCACATTATTCTGTCTTTCATAGTTTGCACTGAGAAGTCAGTTGTAATTCTGATTGGTTTTCCTGTATATGTAACTTGCTGTTTTTCTCTTGTGGTTTCAGTATCTTGTCTTTATTTTGGGCATTTAGTGTTTTAACTATGATATGTCTCGGGGAATTTCTTTTCTAATCTTGTCTATTTTGAGTTCTATGAGCTTCTTGTATTTGTATGGATTTGTCTCTTTTCATCTTAGGGAAATTTTCTTCTATTATTCTGTTGAAGATCTGATCAATAACATTGTTGTGGGATTCTTCTCCTTCCTCTATCCCTATGATGCAGAGGTTTGGCCTTTTCATAGTGTCCCAAATTTCCTTATTGTTCTACCCTTGTGGGTTTTTAAAAAATTTTTTGTAATCTTTGTTTGAGCTTTCTAGTTTTTCCTTGCTATTTTCCAAGTATTATATTCTATTTTCTGCTTCGTTCAATCTACTTTTGAGGCTTTCTCCCATCCTTTCCTGTTGATTGGATGAGTGTTCGATTTTTCATTTCATCTTGTGATTTCTTTAGTATTTCCACTTCCTTTTGGAGCTTGTCATTCTCTTCTTGTAGCTCCTTGTTTTGCTGGTCTGTTTCCCTTTTCATTTCAGCATGAGATCTTTTCAGTGTTTCTACTTCCTTCTGGAGTTTGTCATTCTCTTCTTCTCATTCCTTCTGCTGAGTTTGTCATTCTTTCCCTCCAGTTCCTTCATGCATTCTTCATTCTCTCCCTTTAGCATTTAGTTCTCTGATTAGTTCTTTATATTCTTTGATTTCTTTGAGTATGTCTATGATTGTTCTAAGATCTGTGTCCTGGGTCCCTTCCGGCGAGATCTCATTGTAGGGATGTTCTGTAGGAATGGTAGCATCTGGTGGAGATTTATTATGTGATTTTCCCGTTTTTTTTTTTTTTGTTTTGTTTTGTTTTTCTTTGTGTTTTTTGGCATGTGGGTTTGTTTTATTGTTTGTATTCTGGTGCAAATTCTTTGCTGCATTGAAAGCTTATTTTGCTTGTTTCCTACAGATATGTTCATTGTCTTTTCCTTGTTTTATGGAGAACTGGTTGTGTTAGGTTTCCAGTTTTCATTTTTGTTTATATATTGGAAGGTTCAGCTGGCTCTTCCCTTTATGGTCTGGAGGTTCTCCAGAAATCCTGAGGTAACAATCAGGTTGGTTCCCTGCTCAGCGTGCACCCACTTTGTGCTGGGGTGTTGCTACAGTTGATCTCAATAGGATAACTTCAGGAGGGTGGGTGGCCATTTTGATGGTGACCTCTGGACCTGGTGGGTGTTCAGCTGGCTGGGTGATTCCACTCTGCTACTATGCATGCTGGGCCAGGTATGGCTGGCTGGCAGACAACAGGCCATGCCCAGGGCAGTGATGAGACCCCTGGTGTTGTGCTTACCGATTCCCCAGGTGCCACACTTCCTCCTCTCTCTGGACCTAGTGGGTCTCTGGCTGGCTGGGTGACTCCGCCCTGCCACTGTGCACACTGGGTCAGGTGTGGCTGGCTAGCTGGAAGGCAACAGGCCATCCCCAGGGGAGTGATGAGCCCATCTGGTGTTGTGCTCACCTATTCTCCAGGTCCAAGTTCAGATTTCTTATTTTTTCTTAAATCAACACCCCTCCTTACAGGCTATACATGAGAGAGGAAACTAGAACTCTAGTCCTAGAAGTTAATCCCTTTTGGGAAAAACTACATCCTTGGACATAGATTATTAGATTTTAATTATAAGAATGGATTGCATCTATTTCCCAATTTCAGCCCATGTACCGAATGGTTTTAAGGTAACCTCTTCAGAGGGGTGAATGAAGGACTAAATTCCTGATGGGAAGACAGGGCCATTGATAAATAATTAAGATGGCATATTTATGCCTTCTTTTAGGTCTGAGACAAAGGCACGGGGGCTTTCCTCTCTAACCAGAAGTGCTCCCTTTCTGACTGACCATTCACACCAGTTCAGAAAAATCCAAGGCAGGAACTGAACATATGTTCATTTGGAGCTGTAAATGTATCAACTCTCTCCTCTTTGTAGAAGTTGAACAATGTAAAATCAGGGAAGGGGGCCATGCTTCATACCACCAAAATTTTAAAAGGCCCAAGCCCTCCTGGAAGTTTTGGAATTTTTGATTTCTAAATCACCTCTCAACTCCTAGAGAACTTTTCTCTCTGTGTGGATAAATGTGTGTGTGTGTGTGTGTGTGTGTGTGTTTATTTTTACTAAAGTCTGTTAATTTATGTTGTGTGAAAACATTTTTCCTGCATTTTAATTCTGAATAGAATCAAAACTCCTAGACATTTAGGAGTACGTTTGATATTTGCATTCCCTCCATCACTTCTTTTGGTGGGGAAGAGGCAGGCAGAGAATGTGATGACTGTAGGCACTTCATCTGCATTCAAAACTTCTGAACATGGTGCTAATTTTCATTTTATCTGGGAGTAAATATCTATTAAAATAATATGTTTTGATTCTTTTATAATTTTTTTGGTCTTTTTGAGACAGGGTCTCCCTTTAGTCTCAGCTGGCCTGGAGCTTGCTATGTAGACCAGGCTGGCCCTGAACTCACAGAAATCCAGCTGCCTCTGCCTTCCAAGTGCTTGGATTGGAATTTTATGCAGTGCATTTTGAATATACAGTCTCTCTACCTCATTTCCTCTCAGATCCATACCCACATTTCTGTCGTGCCTGGTTTCATGTAACATAGTATTAGTTTGTAAAAACCCAATATGTCTAATTTATGTTTCCCAAATGCTCTTGAGTGTAGGATTTTTTTCCCTAGAATCTGCATAACTTACCTGGCATCACATCCTTAAAAAAACTGACTATCCGTCTCCCAGAACTTATCAATTACTGATAGTTTCTTGGGGCTAGGGTTTCTTGCCCAACTCCCCACTCCAGGTTGGGATTTTATTTGGCTTAGACTTGTGAAGATTTTGAGCATATTGTCAAAGTTGTTGTGAGTTCTTATGTGCAACTGTCTTAAGGTGTCCAGAAATCATTGTTTCCTTGTATTCATCTACTATCCCTGGCTCTGAGAATCCTACTTCTTCTTTCATAATGTTTCCTGAACCTTGGGAGGAGAGGGTGTGGCATACTGGTACCATTCAGGGCTGAGAATTCCGCTGTTGCTTATTTTCTGTATGTTGACCAGTTGTGGATCTCTATCTAAATCACCATCTGGTACAAGAAGAAGCTCCTTTTTCATGTGTTGAATTTATATCAGAGTAAAACTGACTTCATAGAAAAAATTTGGAAATGTTCGTTTTATATTTTATGGACTAATTTGGGGAAATACTGATTTAAAAATTTTTTTCGAAGATGTGGTAGAATTCTGCAATAAATCCATCTGATACTGAGTTCATTTTATTTGGTCTATTTTTAATTACTGTTTGTATCTCATTGGTTGTTATGTCTATTTAAATTATTTATTTCATCTTCATTTAACTTTGGTAGGCCATATATGGACTGAAAGTTACCCATTTCTTTTAGGTTTTCCAGTATATCAGAATACAGAATTTTAAAGTACATCCTTATGTTTCTCTGAATTTCCTCAGTGTCTGGTGTAATGTTTCCATTTTCATTTCTGATTTTATTAGCTTGGGCTCTGTCTTTCTTTTGGCTAATTTGGTTAAAGAGTTGTCAATTTTGTTAATCTTTTCAAAACACCAATTCTTTGTTTCATTGATTCTACTATTATTAATTTTTCTATGTCATTAAATTCAGCCGATTTTGTTTATCTCTTATTATCTACTCTTTTTGGGCGTTGTTTGCCTTTGGTTTTCCAAGAACTTCAGGTGCATCACTAAGTTATTAGTATACAACATCTTTAATTTTCTGATGTAGGCACTTAATGCTATAGACTTTCCTCTTAGGACTACCTTCATTGTGTCCCATTTATTTTAGAATGATGCATTTTCATTTTAATTCAATTTTAGGTAAATTTTAACTTCTTTGATTTCTCCCTTAACCAATTTTCATTTAATAGTGTGTTATTTAGCTTCTATGAATTTATATAGTTTCTCTAGTTTCTGTAGATATCTTCATTTATTCTTTTTTGTTCTAATAAAATGCATCATGTTATTCAATTTTGCTATATTTTTGAGAGAATGTATATTCTTTAGTGTTTCAATGGAATGCTCTATAAATATATTTTTGTCCATTTGATTCATCATGTCATTTAAATCCTCAGTTTCTTTAATTTTTTTCCTTATGACCTATCCATTGGTTACACTGGGTATTGATATCACCCACTATCACTGTGTTTGATTAATCTGTGATTTTAGATCTAACATTACTTTCTTTTTTGGTATTTTTGAGACAGGATCTCCCATTAGTCCCAGCTGGCCTGGAGCTCGCTATGTAGACCAGGCTGGCCTTGAACTCATGGAGATCCTCCTGCTTCTGCATCCTGAGTGCTGGGATTAAAGGTGTGCACCACCACGCCCTTATTGGTGGACTTTTCCTTTAATGAATACGAAGTGTCCTTCTGTATTTCTTCCAACTAATTTCATAATGTCTATTTTGTCACATATGAAAATAGACTTCTTATTTATCAGTTACATTTGCTTCCAATACTTTTTTGCATCCTCTTAAACTAAGGTGGTATCTATCCTTGATGGTGTGGTATGTTTCTTGGAGGCATTTAGTTTCTCCGGGTATAGTAGCCTGGGTTGACATTTATGGTATTTTAGAACTTGGAATACAACTTTCCAGGTCCTTCTGCCTTTAAAAGATTCTGTCAAATAATCAGGAGTTAGTCTAATGAGTCTGTATTTATAGGTGACTTGACCTTTCTCCCTTGCAGCTTTCAATTCCTTTTATTCAATGTTTCGAAGGTTTTAATTGTAACATGTTATAAAGCATTTATTTTCTGGCCCTGTATGTTTGGTGTTTGGTAGACCTCTTCTATGTGGATATGCAAGGTTTTCTTTAGGTTTTAGAAATATTCTATGATTGTATAAACAAAATTTCTATGTGATTGCTGTGGTATGCTTCTCCTTCTTCTAGGACACTAATTTGAAGGTTAGGTATTTTCATGATGTCCAAAACCCTCCCAAGATATTTTTATATATTTTTAAAATTTTGATTGGTATATACTGAATGCTCCAATTCCTCTACTGTATCTTTCATCCCTGATTATCTGTTTCCAACATGTTTTAGTCAAGCTTTCCACTGAGGATTTTATTTGGGTTTTTGTGTATTTCATTTTTAGTATCATTTGAATTTGGTTTTTCTTCAGTACTTCAAGCTCTGTCTGCACTACTGGGATTGTCTTCCTAAGTTCACTCACTTCTTTGTCTTTGTGATTGTCATTTTTGAGTTGTTTGAACATAGCTACAATCGTTCTTTTGAAATCTTTATCTAGAAGTTCTTCCGAGTCATTTTCTTCAAAGTCCATTACTATGGGATATGTATTTTGGGGAGGAGACAGGTTATTTCGGTGTGTGTGTGTGTGTGTGTGTGTGTGTGTGTGTGTGTGTGTGTGTGTGTGTGTTGCTTTTATTTGTCCTGGGGCTTTGAATTTCTGGAGTTAGTTTTTCTTATTTCCATTTTGTGAATGTGACCATTATTTCAGCAGAGTTTGTAATGATCATGTTGGGAGTAATTAATAGCAGAGATTACATGTAGACTTCTTCTATTTGTCTGATATTTAGAACTACATCCTTTATCCTAAGTCATCTGCTTGACAGTGACAGTCTGGTGCCACTATGGTTTGGTCACTCAGAACAAATTTCCTCTGACAATGTGAACTAATCTTGCTTCACAAGGCTGAATGGAACAAGTGGACTGTTCCAATCAGATTGGTTGCATCACTCTGGTGAATCCTGAAGAGAGGGAGTGGTCAGAGTCTCCCTACATTTGGAGTAGTCTTGATATAGATTGGACTTAGATTTTTAAGTGCCAAAACTGGGTAGAGGGGCCAGTAGGAGCTGTTGGCTCCTGTAACACAATGGTGGAGAATTAGGGAGAATCAAATGGAGGGGAGCTGGCAGGAAAATGCAGGTAGCTTACCTAAGTCTCTGGGCTCTGTGGTTTAACTGGTGTTAACTGATTTAACTGGTGTAGCAAAGGCTGGTGTCTCTTGCATTCTAAAGGAATGAAGAGGGGCCAGGAAAATGTGGTGGTTCCTAGCAAGTAGTGGTGGTGGAGTTTTAGGTAATCAGAATTGAAAGAGTCTAGAAGGTAGGGTTCAGTCAGCCTATCTGGTTTTCTTGTGGATGTAAGGTAACTACAGTATTCCTGCTGGGGATCTATCTAGGGTCTGGCAAATCACAAATGGAGAAAGAGTGTTCAAGAGGAGATGGTGGCCCACAGCAATCAGATGTGGGATTTGGAGGTGACCTGAATAGAGGTAGGCTATTGGAGGTTGTGCAGGCAGGCTTATCTGGGCCTCCAGACCATATACATTTATCACTTCTTAAAATAAATGGATTAATTAAAATATATTGAATATTTGTGAGTTTCATACAATATATGGATTTTGAATATATTGAATATTGATTTTATTTAGACACCCTCCCTATCTGCAACCTTTTTATACACCCCCACCCATTTTTGTGTAGTCTGTCATATATATTAAGGCCTATTGAACCAAGTTTGTATCCCCAAATGTCCTTCGGTGTGTGTCCATCCACTGGAGCCTGGTTAACCTATCTAGTGCCACACACTTAAAGAAAACCAACTCTTTCTCTCCCAGCAGTTATTGGATACCAATAGTTCCTCAGCTAAGGTTGTGGCTTCTTCCTTATGTCTCCATCTCTATAGTTGATTTTGCCTGGTTTTAAGGTGTACGGGTCTTGTGTATGCTGTTATCATTTCTGTAAGTTCATATGAGTAACTTCCCCGATGTCTGGAAAACTCTGTTTCCTTATAGTCATCAACTACTTCTGGCTCTCAAAATCTTTCCACCTCCTCTCTTACAATGATCCCATTCTAGGATAAGTTCTCTGCATTTTGGCTAGTTGTAGCTTTCTGGATTAATCACCATATGTTGCACGAGAAAGCTTTGTTGGTGAGAGTTTAGAGATGTGTTAATATTAATATTCTTTGCATCACCTGTTCCATTAGTTTTCCTAAGCTTCAGGTGGAGAGGTTGCATGTATCACTTAAGGCTAGGCATCTCAGAGACCCTTGCTCTCTGTTTTTGATCTGCTGTGGAACTTTGGAATAGTTTCCATCTGTTGCATAAAGAAGGTTCTTTGATTAGTGGTGAGGAGTACACTTATCTATAAATATAAGGTTATACATTGATTTTCCATGTTTCCAAAACTATTGGAAAACATTAATATATTTTGAAAATGGAGGTTGAATACATCAGTTCAGTGATATTTTCAAATGCCTCCATCGCTGAAGTCACTTCTGAGAAAGAGAGGTCATTCTAGTCACCAATCTTGTCATGTCAGGGAAGCTGTGTGAGTCAAACTTCCCACAGAAAATCACTTAAAACCCACATTTACAGTTGGCTCCAGTGTTACCATCCATGTTTACCTTTGAGAAGGGAGATAATAAAAACCTGGGTGGCACTGGATTTTCAAATCTTTTCATTTAATACAGAATTAGCAAGGTGGAATGCAGTAAATTACAGTAATATTTTCAAGGGTGGTCCTTCATTTTTTCCAGTGTTAGCCAGGGACTGAACCCACAAATGTTCACATGCTAAGTTCGCACTGTATGAACAATGTGTCCTAGGATGTGCAATTTGAAAATTGTTAAGGGTGGGAAACTCAGCCTTCAGTTTTTTTTTTAAAATGAGGAGTTCAAAGTAGCTAGTTACTGATGAGGTTGAATAGAGAGTATAAAAGCTTTTCATGAGTTATAATACTTAAGCACTAGAAGCTTTCATCCACCCACTCTCCCTGTTGTGTAGCAATTTCCTCCAAGATAAGATTTTCTACCTTGGAGGGAAGCTTGCTAAGATACAAGATGTTCTAAAGGGAGGGGAAACACTCCATCCTTCCAGCTTTGGGCAAGCTCCTAAATTTCAAGAATGAAACAACTCAAAGGCTTTAGGAAGTCTCTGAAACAGATTCAATAGGCTCTTCCCTCCCCAAGCATATAGAAGATATAAGGATTGCTGAGAGTTACTCTCAGACAAGTCAAGCTACCTAGAAGAGTCTCAGACAAGACAGACCATCTGGAAGAAGCAGAGACTACTTCTGCTGTCTGGAAAAGTCTCACACCAACTGAGCTTCTTGGAAGACACTCTTTGAGATAAATGGAAATTGTGCAGTGAGCTCCAGGTTTCCAGATTTCAGAAGCTATCACACATGCTGGTTGGTGTAGGCTTTAGATAATGCAGCTGTCCTTGTATCATTTCTGCTCCTATAAGCAATCCTTCATTGATACTCATAAAGGTAACCCATTGCTTCACTAAATTGAACATTGGTGGTGTATTACTCTTCTGTTGCCCTCCTAAAACTCCATGACCAAGGCAACTTAGAGAATAAAAAAAAAAAACATTTAGTTGGCTTTACATTTAGAAATGGAGAGTCCATAATGATGGGGGAGGTATGGCAGGAGGTGGCTGAAAGCTAAGGCTTAGCAATCACATCTCAATCACATGCAGGAAGGGGAGAGGGAAACAGAAGTGTAATGAGGCTATGAATACTCAAAGCCTGCCCCAAGTCGCATATTTCCTCCACACAAAGACTGCGTTTCCTAAGAATCCTCAAATAGTGCCATCAACTGGAGACCAAGTATTTGAATATGTGAGCCTGAGATTACCTACATGATTCCATCTTTAAATCAGGTAGCCATCTTAGGCAACCTTGGAATTAACAAGATAGTCCATTCTTTTTTTTGGGGGGGGTCTTTTTGAGACAGGGTCTCCCTGTAGCCCCAGCTGTCCTGGAACTCACTATGTAGACCAGGCTGGCCTTGAACTCACAGAGATCCGCCTGCCTCTGCCTCCTGAGTGTTGGGATTAAAGGCATCTGCCACCAAACTCAGCATAGAAATTCCATTCTTAAACCCAGGCTTATATCCCCCTCCATAGCAGAAGCCACTGGGGAGCTGGCTGTTAATTGTGGTACTTCAGAACCCCTTGACCTTTTGTCCTGAAATGTATGGTTAACCCTTTTCCCAGAACTGTATAACTGTTTTAGAGATTAACCAGATATTCTTTCTGCTTTTGTAAACCTGCTTATCAGTGTTCTCTGTCTCTCTGTCTCTCTGTCTCTCTGTCTCTCTGTCTCTGTCTCTCTCTCTCTCTCTCTCTCTCTCTCTCTCTCTCTCTCTCTGGTGTTTTTGAGACAGGTTCTCCCTGTGGCTCCAGCTGTTGTAGAACTCACTTTGTAGACCAGGCTGGCCTTGAACTCACAGAGATCTGTCTGCCTTTGTCTATCACTACTCTTATGGAGCCCCCTCACAATGGAAAATTCCACAGACCTAGAATAACTCTAGCTGGTACATTTAAAAAGCTTGAGCTCACACTTTCCTGGCTGCTGTAGTCTTTAGAATTGACCAGTGTGACTGTCAGTCCAATGCTGTTTCAATAAACAATTTGCTTAAAATCTTATTCAGGAGGGCTTTTTCTGTGGTTTTGGATTCTGTAACAAACCTCTGGGGGCCATTTCTCATTCAAACAACCACATTCTACCACCTGGTCTCCATAGGCTCATGGACACCCCATAATGCACAATGCATTTATTTCAACTTTAAAAGACCCCATAATCTTTCAGTTTCCGCATTGTTCAAATGTCTAAAGTCTCTGTTGAGGCTTAACTGTGGCCTATAATGTAAACAAATGATATACTTCCAACACACAAATGCACACAGTATACATTCCCATTCCAAAAGGAAGGAATGAGAGCGTGGTGGAGGAATAAGTTACCAAATGAAGACAAAAAATAACTTCTGAAGTGCCATGTCTGATGTCTGGGACTTTTGTTCCAAAATGATTAGATGGCCAAATCTCTTCACTTTTGCTGCCTACAACATATATCTCTCTTTTAGGGTGATCCCACTCCCTACGTCCAACTAACCTTGGCAGGTCTCTTACAGCGCTGACATCTCCAATATCATATTGGACCCACCACAACCCAAACTTCATTTTCAAAGATTCAAGCAATGGCCTCTAATGGCGTCCTTGTCCCTCATGCTTTCTTATAATGATTGCAGCACTGGCACAAGTTCCCTAGTGTCAGTGATACTCTGAAACTTCAAGGAAGTCTCCAGGACTCCCTTACACTTGCATCTTTCATGCTTCTAGACCAGTATCATCTGAATGATACTGCCAAATTTGGCTGACAGTTTGGGATGGATCCTTGCCGTTTCAATCACTTTTGCAGCAACTTTTGTGTTCAGTTGTTTTCTAGTAGCAGAAAATTCCTTACCCTTTTTCTTTCACAATTTGGTAGCTTGTATTGGTGGAGACTTGCCCGAGGGCATCCTTTCCATCATTCCAGTGCAGAGTAGCAGACCCCTCTTTAATGCTGCTAATTACCTTATCAGTTACAGTGCCTTTTCCAGCAACGCTAAGCTTCCTATTAGTCTTTCTCAGGAAGTTGTAATTTTTTTTCTTTCTGTTTGTACCACTTGCCCTTTTCATTGTAGACCTGGTTAAGTGTTATCAGTAATAATCATTTCACAGACTTGGTATGTTGCTGACTTGAAATTTCCTCCACCAAAGAACTCATCTATTGCTTTCAAATTTAGCTTTAGAAAGTTCTTAGGATTGAGTAAGAAGGCAGCAAGATTCTTTTCCATAATATTACAGGTTAGCCTCTAACCTAGCTTCTGTAAGATACCATATTCCTCTCTGTATCCTCTTGAGGTGGAGCTGGGGCTCTGCAATCCGTATTGCTTCGGCATTACCATCTTCTAGGCTCCAGTAATCTGTTCAACTGATGTTTTGTCTAGAGTGCCAAAGTCTTCCATACTGTTCCAACAAAATGGAAACAAACACAAAACACCCAACAAAGTCAGGTTCTGCACAGCAGCAGCCACTGTGTGGTACCAACTTCTTTACTACTTATTTTCTGTTTCTGTCATATACACCGTGACTAAGGCAAGCTATCAAAGAAAAATTTATTTGGGCTATGGTTTGAGAGGAAGAGTCCATAATGGTGGGAGAGTCATTGCAAGAGGTGGTGGAGGCCTGATGGTGAGAGCTAACATCTTCAAGCATGAGCAAGAAACAGAGAGCAAGAGGATGTAGGATGAGGCTTGGATTCTCAAAACATGTCCCCAGTGAAATACTTCCTTCAGCAAGTTTATGTATCCCGAACCTCTGCCAAAGCACCACCAGCTGAGGCCCAGGTATTCAAATACCTATGGGTGACATTCTTTCATTCAAACATCCACAGATTGTACTTCTACTTTGATCTGTTGTTGGTTGCCGTCTGTGGTGAGTAGACTTACATGTCTCCAGAACAGTGTCACACAATAACCCCATTTCAAGAGGAAATACTCACCTTCAAAGGACATCACATTCTTTCCCCAAGAGTCAGGATTCCTAGGTAGTAATCAACTGATTACTTAAAAATCTGAAGTAGTCTGGACACTCATTTGATCAACTTGATTGAACAACCTGTCCCCCACTGGATGGTGGGGTGTGGGGGTTTGGGCACAACACCCTGCAGATTGGTTTTGCACGAAGGATGCATGTACTCATGGATTATCACTTATAGCTAAAAAATGAAAGAAAAGAAAAAAAACTGAGAGAAAGATGCAGGACAGTTATGGCAGAATGCATGTTCTGGGATGGGGTGGGGGTGGGGGGGAAGGGAAAGGGAAATATGCCTGATATGAATTGCAAAATGATGTATGAAATACACAAAGCATCAATAAAAATTAAATTAAAAAAATCTGGGGCTGGAGAGATGGCCTAGCAGTTAAGAGCGCCGACCGCTCTTGCAGAGGACCCGGGTTCGATCCCCAGCACCCACATGGCGGCTGAGCCATCTGAAACTCCAATTCCAGGAGAACTCCAGTTCCAGGGGAGTACTACACCCTCTTCTGACCTCCGCGGCGTTGCACGTCACGGGTGCACAGACTTGCATGCAGACAATACATTCATACACATAGGGAAATTAATAAAATTAAAAAAAAAATAAAAAAAAAATCTGAAGCTCCTTAGCATCCACCAGATTATTCCATTAACAGAAACAAAAGCTATGAAATTGAAAGCCATGTGCAACTGACATTTTTTACTACAAAATCAGAATAAGAGGAGTTAATTGATCACATAAAACCACTTTGGAACTTGAAAGTCCATCTTAGGAAATGTATAAAATATTTACTAATAAATAAAATTTGATAAACAAGCTGAGAACATACCAGAATGTCATTTCATAACAACAGTAGGTTGTGGTATCTATTTCTAACTTATATCAAATCACTAATTAATGTTGAGGCAACTATGATAATAAGACTGGAAAAAAGTGTAGGAGGACACAGAGCATGTATACACACATATACATACACACACACACAAACACAAACATTTAATTTGGTGGTGGAGAATTAATAATGAATAATAATTGACATTAATGTGTATTCACAAAACACTCATTATTTTTGCACGTTCTGAAAAAAGTATTTGACTCCTTTGCATTACAAATTCAACAGCTCCATCAATTATGAAATCATGTACCAATAGATTTCTTTTGGCTCTGCACATCCCTTTAAGAGCTCATTTTTGTTGGCTAGGGCTTATCCTGGTGGAAGTAAGCATCTGAAAAATCATTCAAGAGCCATTCAAAGAAGCTGTGGAGCCTTATTTTTAGAGTAGAAACATTCTTTCCTGTAAATTTTGTAAAATAACAATTCCCAGATGACAGAAATGGTTGAAATATACCAGAAGTTTGTAAATTATAGTTAAGGAAATGGGCTAGATCGTCTATGAGGCACAGTAAACAATAACAACAATGAGGTAGAACTTCCTCTAATGTGCTTTATGCTCACTTTCAGAGCCCAGAAAGTCATCTGATTGTTATTTGTACAGAGACATAGGAAGGCCAGATCTGGCTTTGCAAATTCATAGGACAAATCTAACCAGTTGGAACAGCTGACTGACAGAATGTCCATCTTGGAAGGCACATAAACATACATCTGTTGTGCCTGAGTGATTTTCTTTTCTCTAGCTGTGAATCAGGACCTGCCCATGGGCTTCTTCCCAACACTTGGCTCACAAGCCTCTGTTCATCTGGTTGCTATGTGTGTTTACAAATGGGTCTAAAGGAACTGGACTGATGGCTCAAAAGTTAAGAGCACTTGTTGATTTTCTAGAGGAAACAAGTTCAGCTCTCAGCATTGACATCAAGTGGACTATGACCTTCTGTAACTGCAGCACTTGGAGGATTAGAAACCATTTTCTCGCTTTGGTGTACCTACACAGGCACAGATCCTTACACAAAATTAAAAAAAAAATCTTTAAAAAACTGCTCTGAAAAATTTAGAAATAAAATCACATGAAAGTACAAAGGGGACAATTAGAGAGAAGATCGTCATAAAGAGGGATCTAAGGGGATGAAAGGATGTAGCAGTGGTGAACATGACCAAAGTACATTATATGCATGCATGAAAATATCATGATAAGACCTATTATATTGTACAGCTATTATATATGCTAATAAAATGTGAAAATGGATCCTCCAACTGGTCCTTCCATATGTTCTTGTTTGGTGTAGAATACTGTTGCTTTTCTTTCACTGAAGCAATTCATTCCCATTTGTGCAGCCGGAAATGGCATCAGTTGCTTTTATGCACTCCATTAATGGTTTTCAGGGTACTTGTAGTCATCCCCATAGTATATGTTCTTTCTTTCTTTGATGCCGGAGTCCAGCTCCAGCAGGTTCAGTTCCTGAAGTGGGTGGTTGCAAAGGCAGCTAAGACATTAATCAAATAAGCCACAAGAAAGATTACAGAGAGCGTCTGCCTTCTCTGATCCTGTGCAGAGGGCCTTTCGAGTTTGCCACTCTGCTGATTTCTTCTCTTTTTTTCTCTCTTTTCTTCTCTTTTCTTCTCTGTTCAACAGATGCCAATGTTTATTTTTATATACCCTAAGACTAATACAGGTTATGCAAGCCTAAACTAATGATGAAAAAAATAACCCAACTTCCCCATAAATATTTTTCAAAAAATTCACACCTGAAATCATTCTTAACATCAAAAACAGTAAAACAATTAATAATGATACAACCATTTAGTGGAGACATCATGAAAGTAGAACAATAATAGTATAGCCATGCAGCTAAGCAATTCAACAGTTTTGCAGCAAAGTGAAGTTAATATTAACTTTTAACTCTAAGGACTTCATTCTTTATGCCTTGTGGTTACATAGTGCTAGACAGTGTAAAAAGTGAACTTTAAAGCTTTAACAATAGAGAACTTTATTTTTCTTACTTTAGTTCCTTGTTCGCTCAACCTATAAGCCATTTTGTGGCTGATGTAGCTTTGATTCATATCTTGTTTTTATTCTGGTCATTGTTTTCCTCAGTTTCTGTTTTTTACACTTTCTGCTAAGGTGATTTTCTAAGGGTTATTAATCTTTGAGTTAGATCACCAGTATCCATGGCCTCACTGGACTTAGTTTCACTTTGCCCTACAATCCTCTTTTAGTACAGTTCCACTCCTTGAGGCAGAAGCAGGTACCCTAATTGCTAGAAAGCTGAAAGTCAAGCAGGCCAGAAAAATAAGAATTTGTACGATAAAAAGAATTATTAAAAACCAAAGATGGGGCTGGAGAGATGGCTTAGTGGTTAAGAGCGCCGACCGCTCTTGCAGAGGACCCAGGTTCGATCCCCAGCATCCACATGGCAGCTGAGAACCGTCTGTAAATCCAATTCCAGGAGAACTCCATTTCCAGGGGAATCCGAGACCCTCTTCTGACCTCCGCGGCATTGCACGACATGGGTGCACAAACCTACATGCAGACAGTACATTTATACACATGAAAAAAAAGAAAGAAAAAAACAAAGTGAGCTGGAGAGCAGACTTCAACCAGATGAGTAAGGTCACTGGAACTTTGTCAAGCTGTGAACCTTTCAGGAATGGCTCCACCACTTTGCTTTTTTGCAATGCCGTGAGGGGGAACCAGTTTGACTGACAAAGTTGGATCTTCTTTTATTTTTCCTTTTGTAAAATTTTCCTGGTTTCCTTCTTAGCATGGGAAACATAGCGTTTGGCATGGTAAAATGTAGCCAGCCCAGGATATGATGCCCAGTTCAGTCATTTGTCATTGTTTATGGGTAATAAGTAGGCTTCCCACAATTCTTTTATCTCTTTTATTTATTCCTTTTAAATATTTTATTTATTATTGTTATGTGTATGAGTGTATTGTCTGCATGTATGTGAGTGCGCCCATGTCATGCAATGCCAGTGGAGGCAAGAAGAGAATGTTAGACCCCCTGATTTGGAATTACAGAGAGTTGTTAGCTGCCATGTGGGTGCTAGGATTCAAACACGGGTCTTCTGCAAGACCAACCAGTGCTCTTAATTGGTGAGCCATCTCTTCAGCCCCTATCTCTTATTTATTAATCAGTATTAAATTAACTTATATCATAAGGAACTATTTTTTTGGAGTTGGGCTGATAAGTGCTTTATTTAGAAGAGTGGGTATATGCACAACCCAAATCAAAGAAGATCCCAGGCTACTAAGTGATTCCCTATACTTGCCCACCTCACTAATTCTTAGTTTCTACCAGTTTCCAGCAACACCGTGAAATTATGAATCTAGCAATGGTTTAAGCAATGGTTTAGCCAACTTATTAGTTCAGAGCCCCCATGATCGAGTCAGTTCTCCAGCGTCCCATACCTGAACATTGCATGGGGTACTGACTCAGTCTTCAACATGTAAGTTTTGCAGATAATTCATATTTAGAGCACAGTAGTAGTAAGTCATATTTTTAATTGTGTTTTTCTGGTTTCGAAGATGTACATATTCAGGATTTTAAAATAACCACTTACTGTAATTTACTTGCCTGCCAGCTACTGTAACCTGGAACATATTTCTAAACACCGTTTCCAGATTTAAAGTAATAGTATTACTTCTGATTCTTGAATTTTCATTGCCAAACAACAATGATTTTGAAAACTGAATAATGATTTTTTTGAAGAAAAGGTGACCACTTTGAAAGGCATTTTTGTTTCCAAATAGAATGATCAAATAAGTGAATTTTTTCATTTCAACATTATTTGTTCCTTTTTATGTACCATTAATAGACAGCTTGCCTTCTAAAATTTTCCATATATGAACTTTATTGAATGAATTTTGCTGTACAAACATAAAAAATGATAAGAAAATACTATATACATATTCTTTTAGCTAAATACAGTGGTTCAGATTCTCATATGGTTGAAGTTTCCTGTTGGATGGCTGAGTGGCTTAGAATACCATATTTTCTTTCTTTTTAAATATTGGTTTTTAATGAATTCTTGTGTACTTCCTACACAACTTCTCAATCCGTCTTAGCTGCCTTTATATCCCCTTCTCCATTGGCACTCTCCCACAGCCCCACCCTGGAGTTCATGCGTTCTGTCATTTTTGTTAGGGTCTATTGTGCCTAGTTACTGTCCCTGGCCATTCCTTAGTGACAGTTCATCCTCTGATTACAGTTGCATAAAGAACTATTTTGAGGACTCAAGATATGGGAAATGCTTGCCACACTACATTTAATGAAGATTGTTATAATTGCTTTTGTAGCTCCATTCTGTAGAATATAAATTTCCTTACACCAGTGTCCTTTCCTTATCCTCTGTGTTTCATGAATATGTTTTCTGTTTCTTTTCTATGTATTCTTACAGGATATCTTGATTGCTTTTTATTTCACTAGTATCATTTTTTTCTCTGCACACTGTTGATGCAGTGCAAATATTAATTCTGCTTTTATAAATTTAATTTCGTTGAACACAACGTGATCTAAATGCTGAGGTGATTGTTTTCATTTGGGGTGTTGTTTGTATCTTCTCTGTTTTGTTCTTTCATTTGTGCCTGCCTTCCCCTTTTGATACTCTTCTGCTGTGTCATAGAAGCCTGGATCCTTAACCTCAATACCAAATGCAACTTATTATTTCTTAGTTACCACAGCAAGTCATTTTCTTATCAGTATTTCCTTTACTTGAGATTTAAAAGTTCGATGTTAAATTTTTTTGTACACATTTCTGAAGAAGCAATTCATCCATTCCTGGTATTTGTCATCAGAAAGAGATTATTGGAAGCTTCATTGCCCATTCATGCAAATACATACACCAGGAGATAGCCAACATCTGGTCTGAAAGGTCAGCTTGTCTCTAAGGTGAGCTCTACCCTCACACCTATGAAGCACTCATACACAATTATTCCTGAGCAAAGTGTGGATGAAATCCCATAAAATTTGACCAATGGGTAGCAGGCCAAATTTGGCCTCTAGATTTTGGTTTATTGATGGCTGCTGTAGACTGGCTACACTACCATGTCAAAGACCATATTTGATTGTTCATTTTTCTGTTTGCAGGATATAGTACAATCATCAGCTCATCTTAGGCATCCAGTAACTGTTGACTAGGTGAGTACCATTCTATTCTTAGAATGTGGTCCCTCCCTGGCCTACTACCCATCCTTAACTGCTGAGATCTCTGAGGATCATTCAGTTTTTCCCTATGACTAACATTAATTGCATTGTGATAGTTAGTTATGTGAATCGAATTATTTGGGTGATAGCAACCAGCTCTTTAGCCAAACATGGGTCCAGATATTACCATAGATAACCTGCTTCAGTTTCCATTGAAACCAAATGAAATTCCACTTTGTTCTAGCTGACTTTTGTCTCAACCTCTCTTTCTGCCTAGCTCCCATGCTCTAACTGCATGATTGTATGGCTGCTCTAATTTCAGGCTGAACCAGTCCCATGATGGCTACACCTGCATTTCAGGGGGTCCCTTGTTTTTTACAATACTGGCAAACTTAAAAACTAACCAGGCATAAGGCCCTCTCCTTCAGATATAACTGAAGTTTCAGGAATCTCATTGTTTCAGAAATTCCAAAAAGAAACTTGTTTTTCCTAACTGAAACTTAGAAATTTTTAAACTGAAAACCTCTTTGTTGACTTACTTGCCCCCTGCTATTGTGTAACTATGGTGATCTGATGTAATTATGGTTATTTGCTTTGCCCCAGCATGGTGTAATTGTGAATTTTAAGCTTTGTAAACCCTGCCCTGTTTCTTCTCAGGGTCAAGAGTTCTTCTGGGTATTAGCACATTCTCAAACAAGGGCTATTAAAGGATTCTTAATTTGACTATCACTAAGTGACATTCCTCTGTGCATTGTACTTGGTATTACACCATGCTGCAGACTCAAAACTGTAAAATTCAGTTCTACCTGAACTTCAACTCATATTGAAGATTTCCATATGCACAATTGATCCACTTATCTAAAGCCTCTACTTACATTTGTATCTTTGTATCGGTTTGTATGAATCTATTATCTACCTATCATCTGTTCTCTCTGTCATCTATCATCTGTTATCTATCATTATATCCCTGTTTATTTATTGTTATCTATCATCTGTCTAATCTATCTTGTTTATCATTTATTATCTGCCTTATGTCTCCTGTACCTCTCCATTTCTTTATCTTCTATTAACTACTGCATCTATTTTGATCCATGCACTTTATTTGTCTATTCTGCTTTGAAATATCTAGCTATGATATGTCAACCTATCATTTGTCTATCCTCAGAGAGGATTTTCCATATATCTATCCTGCTGTATCATATCATGTATATATCATCAATATATTATCTATTCATTCCATTTATTGGTTTCAAATATTTATTCAATTTTTTTATCTTTACATTAAAATTATATTTTAGTTGCCTTTGTGTGCTTCTGTGCATGTGCATGCATGCCATTGCACATATGGAGGTAAGAGGAAATTTGCATAAGTTGTATCCCTTCTTCCCACATAGGTCCCAGTGATCAAACTCAGGTCAATTAGTTTGGCAGCCGGTGCCCTTACTCACAGAGCCATTTCACTAATCCTCTGGTCATTTCACTATTCTAACTTTCTTTTCAGTTCTATTCTGTTATCTATGTGTGATTGGTTCTTTATTTATAGACCTTTAGTTCACATGTTAATGGAGTATGCAAATAAACATGGTTTCTAGCATTCATTACTATTACTTATGATATCTTATCCATAACCTTAGTTGCTAAGGTCCACAGCAGATGTGTAACTGTGCCAAATGTACATGATCTTGTGAAGATCTTTCTTGCTCTGTTCATTACTTTTTCAAAACTGCCATATCTCACGATTACAGACCAGAAGTACTGCTCTGTGTATGGATGATGCAAGGTTAAGAAGGAAAACCTTCCTTAAGCATGGTCACACTGTGTCAATGGGCTGGCTTCCTGTTTGGTCCTGCTTTCCCTTCTCTTTTCTATGTCTTTCCTGAGCCATGAAAATCACAAGGCTTCTTTTGGGGGCACTGGTTCTGCTAAAAGGAACAGAAAGACAGCCTATGGGATGATTATTGCTGGAGCCAGTACTCTAGTGTGCAGGTAAAGCCTAGCATGCTTAGTTGTGGGATAATATTTGGAGTT
The DNA here is from genome assembly GCA_009823505.1 of Rhizomys pruinosus. Lineage (NCBI taxonomy): Eukaryota > Metazoa > Chordata > Mammalia > Rodentia > Spalacidae > Rhizomys > Rhizomys pruinosus. The sequence continues at coordinate 1,142,175 of VZQC01013520.1, forward strand.
AGAAGAAAAAAAAACATTGTGAAAATGTGCAATACATCTATGATTCAAAGGAATAAGACACAAATACCCTTTGGGGAAGTCCTGTTGAGGAAAATTCAGTCCCATTTCCAGCTTTCTGTTCAGGCAAACAGTTCTTGTTGTGACTCAAAAGAAACAAACCCCAGGGAATCATGATTAGGAAATTTATGACAAGAAAGAATAAAGCACTTGTTCAAGTTTACTTCTCATACAATTTCTCTCCCCCAAGGTTTTTTTTTTTTTTTCTGCAATTGATTTGAATTCAATTAATTGTGTATGGACAGCCCAGCATATGTGTTTACTAAACCAGTGTTTACAGATTTGATAAATAATATATTTCACTCATTTGCCTAATAATATTTAAAATGTGTTTGTGGTGCATTTTCTTTGTATTGTCACAGTAACAAATCACAACATACCAAGTGACTCAAAACAAGTGGAATTTATTACTTAATATTCTTGGAAGTAAGAAGTTTACAAAGGGTCTCAAAAGGCTAACACCAAGCTGTTTGGCAGGGCTGCATCTTTTTTTTCTTCAAACCTTCCTTTTTATTCTATTTTATTTTATTTTTTATTTTGAGACAGGGTCTTGCTTTAGTCCCAGCTGGCCTGGAGCTTCATATGTATACCAGACTAGCCTTGAACTCACAGAAATCCACCCGCCTCTTGGGATAAATCTTTGTGGATTTTCTAAATCAGGTTCTATTATGCCTAGACCAACTTCTAGGAGCTGCCTGCATTTTTTGCTTCATGGTCCCCCTCTTCTATTCTCCCAAAGGTGATGCTTCAATCTCAGGGTTCATCCCTACAGTTTTTACTAACTCTATTTGAACTTCTTGCCTTCATCATACAAATAGCTTTTGGATTTGGAATGTGCGCCAAATGGAATCATGTGACTTCCTTAAAGTCAACTGGTTATAGAATTCAACCAATTCTGCAAAACTAGTCCAATAGTAAGACTTAGATTAATGTTTGATTGAAAACTATGAACTTGAGTTGTGAAGGTTGTACAGTGACCATCACAGATGAGCTGGACAAAAGGAAAATCTATGTGAAAGCATTATTGAATTTTTTTTTTTTTTTGGTCTTTTTGAGACAGTGTCTCCCTGTAGCTCTGGCTGTCCTGGAACTCACTCTGTAGACCAGGCTGGCCTCGAACTCACAGAGATCCACATGCCTCTGCCTCCCAAGTGCTAGGATTAAAGGTGTGCTCCACCATGCCTTGCATTTATTTATTTCTGTATGTGTATCAATGTACTGTCTGCATGCAAGTTTGTGCACCTGTGTTGTGCAATGCCGCGGAGGTCAGAAGAGGGTGTCTGATTCCCCTGGAATTGGAGTTTCAGACGGTTCTCGGCTGCCATGTGGGTGCTGGGGATCGAACCCGGGTCCTCTGTAAGAGCGGTCAGCGCTCTTAACCACTAGGCCATCTCTACAGCCCCACATTACTGAATTTTTAAGGATTTATTTTATTCTGTTGGTATCAGGGTGTGTATGTACACTCACTCTCCCACAGATGCAAGAAAAGAGTACGGGATCACTTGGGAGTGGAGTTATAGGCATTTGTCAGCTTTCTGATGTGGGTGCTGGGATCTGTAATGGTGCCCTCTAATAGAGCTATAAAAACCCTTAACCTTGAGCCACCTATCTAACCCTATCTATAATTTTTTAAAGGAGTATTACATATATCATCAACCTTGACTATTTTTTTCTTTTAATTTTTGTAATACTTTTGTTTCTGGTGTGTGTGTGTGTGTGTGTGTGTGTGTGTGTGTACATTTGTGGAGGCCGGAGTTTGATGTTTGATGTTTGGTGTCTTCCTGAGCTGCTCTTGACCTTATATATTTAGGCAGCATCTCCCACTTGATCCAAGAACTTGCCAATTTGACTAGTATGGTTTCAGGCATCACCTCTCTGCCTCTGTGCACTGGGATTATAAGCAGGCCATTCCCGTACCTGGCTTTAATTTGGGATCTGGGGCTCTGAACTCGGGTTCTCATGTGTGGCAAGTGCTTTACTCTCTGAACCATCTACTTAGGCCCCAACTGTGAGTCTTATTACATCCATGGTCATGGAAGAGGGGGCCTGAATTCTTTGGTTGCTTTCATTATCCTTGATGCCACAAAAGTTAGGGATCTTGATGGGTAAGGGAGGGATGATGGATAAGGGAGGAAAGAGTTTTCTAGGTAAGCTCAAAGCTCCGGAGTCTCTGGTAGAACTCTGTGTTAAAGAACTGAACATTTACCCCGAAATGAGCATAAGAGAATGGGGTGAATGTTCAAATGTATAGGATCTGAAGACATTTTCTTTAACAGAAATTGGTTCAGGGGAGGCAAGATGGTTCAATGGGCAAATGAATTTACCATGTGTATTGGTTAATTTTTGGTTATTGAGATAAAACAGCATGACCAAGGCAACTTATAGAAAGAAGCATTTCTGGGGGCTGGAGAATGGCCTAGTGGTTAAGAGCACCGACTGCTCTTACAGAGGACCCAGGTTCGATCCCCAGCACCCACATGGCTGCCGAGAATTGTTTGTAACTCCAATTCCAGGAGAACTCCAGTTCCAGGGGAATCTGACACCCTCTTCTGACCTCCACGACATTGCACGACAAGGGTGCACAAACCGACATGCACACAGTACATTCATACATATACAAAATAAATAATTTTTTTAAAAAAAGAAAGAAGCATTTCTTTGGCATGTAGTTCCAGGAGCATAAGAGTCTGTAATGGTGGAGGAGGTATGGCAGGAGGCAGCCAAAGCAAAAAGCTGAGAGCTCACATCTTCAAAAATGGACAGAGGAGAGAGAGAGAGAGAGAGAGAGAGAGAGAGAGAGAGAGAGAGAGAGAGAGATTGGGTTGTGGAGCAAGGCTATGAACACTCAAAACCCTTCCATAGTAGTTTTCAACACTGAATCTCCTAAAATTTCCGTAATGTTGCCCAAATAGCAAAACCCACTGGCCAAATGTTCAAATACTTGGGCCTGTGGGAGGCATTTATCATTCAAATCACCACCTTACCACCACACAAGCCTGGTGATCTATTGTCTATTTGAAAGATCCTTGCAAAGATGTAAGAGGAGAACTGATTGCACGAAGATGTCCTTTGACCTTCACATGACTGCTGTGTTAAGTGTCCCCATGCACAGAATATTTTTCAAAATTCAAACATTGATTCAAATCCTATGGTGTTAGCCTATTTTTCTCAAGGGCTTTTTTTGTTTATTTTGGTCTTGGCTTAAAATGAAACATGAGGCTGTCATCAGAGATGTAGTGCATTAACATGCATTGTCTCCAGAAATTTACTGCCTGGAAATCACAGGGAGAGTAGAGAGAACAATGATTTTTCCTCCCCTTTACTGAGCAATTAAGTGTGGGGACTCTGTTCTACATAATGGGAGAATTTTGGAATTAATAAGCTGAAATGTCGAAGCATGACTGTTTGTATACTTGACATCTCATAATTACTTCATTTATCATAAAAAATCTGGCAGTCTTAAACTTCAGAGCATTTATAATTAATTTTCTTGCCCTGGAAAGACCAATTCATTCCCACAGCCAGAATCACTGTTAATTTCTTTCCTATCAGCCTTAGGCCACATGAGTTAATGCATTAAATTCAGAACATTTACAATAACCCACTAATTAAATTATTTCCTCTACTGTAGTAGAAAAATTCACAGTTCCAGCATTAGGTGATAAGTCACCACAGCCAAGACCACTGAATTATTTTTAAAGTCAATGGCAGTATTTAAGCTGTCAAATGCATTGAGAAATTCAGGTTGCTACAGTAAGAAAAACTTGTGACTTTTATATATTATCATTGGCAATATACTTAAACTGTGACTATAGGGACTAATAGGGATCCATTAAAACAGTATTTTTCAATAGATGAGTTTAAGCCATCAGGAACTGGTAGAAGAATTATTTTCATTCTATATGATAATGGGTTCAGCTTTTGAAATATCAGTGCTCAGATACTGACAAATACAATTCTGCAAACAAGATATGTATTTTCAGATACAAACACAGTGAGGCACATAAAGGTTTTCCACTGCAGTCCAAGGTCTGGGTCACCAGAAGAAGCCAGGGAAAAACACAGGTTTGTCTGTTTTGAAGCTTCCAAATCATAGCAGGGGCACTAGAAGGCAGTGGCACTAGAAGGCAGTGGCACAAACCTATTTCAAACCCCAATAAGAAACAGAAAATAAGGGTACCATCAGTGCCTCTAGACTAGGCCCTAAAGGCTTATCTCATCCACTTTCTGATAGAAAAAGAATCTACAAAATCCCGTTGTTGTAGTGCATGCCTGTGATCCCAGCATTGGAGCAACTGAGGCAGGAGGATGGTGTGTTAAAGGGCAGCCTGGGCTGTACAGTGAAAAATGAGACAAAGAAGAAAGAAAGAAAGAAAGAAAGAAAGAAAGAAAGAAAGAAAGAAAGAAAGAGAAGGAAAAAAGAAAGAAGGAAGGATATGTGGAGGAAAGGAAGGAAGGGAGGAAAAAAGAAACATAAAAGAAACAAAGAAAGAAAGAGAACAAAAGAAGGAAAAAATAAAAAGAAAGAAGGAAGGACATGTGGAGGAAAGGAAGGAAGGAAAGGAGGAAAAAAAGAAAAAGAAAAGAAAGACAGGAAGGAAGGAAGAAAGAAAGAAAACAAAGGAAGGAAAAAAGAAAGAAGGAAGGACATGTGGAGGAAAGGAAGGAAGGAAAGGAGGAAAAAAGAAAAAGAAAAGAAAGGAAGGAAGGAAGGAAGGAAGAAAGAAAGAAAGAAAGAAAGAAAGAAAGAAAGAAAGAAAGAAAGAAATTGCAATCAACTTGGATCTGGAAATCCCAAGAACTGGTCACCTTTGACCATCATCCTATACTGAGGGGCGGGGGTGGGGGGAGGTTGCAGTAACTGCTCTTGGCTATCTGCTAGAGAGAAAGGCAGGCTATTTTTTCTCTTTTCCCCAAGCTATTCATCCTGATACTGACAACAAAAATCCCAGGCCCTATTGCCTGCTTCCCTAAAGTTCCTACACCCTATGGCCTATTTCCCTAAATTGCACACGCCCTATTCCCCACACACTATTGCCTACTTCCCTATGCACTTAAAACCAGGCAAAGTTACAACAAAAAATGAAAACTCTAGGCCCATCTTATTAATGAACATAGACTCAAAATTACTCAACAAAATATTGCAAACCACATACAGACCCACATCAAAAAGATCATCATCCATCATGACCAAGTTGAATTCATACCAGAGATGCAAGGATGGTACAACATATGTAAATCAATAAATATCATCATAAAACCCATAAATGGACTGAAATACAAAAAACACATGATCATCTCAATTGATGCAGAAAAAGCCTTCAAGAAAATCCAGCATCCCTTCATGCTTAAAGTACTAGAGGGAATTGGACTGGAGGGAACATTCCTCAACAGAATCAAAGCCATATACAAGAAACCCACAGCCAACATCATTCTAAATGGAGAAAAGTTAGAAGCATTCCCCTTAAGGTAGGAGCTTGGCAAGGCTGCCCCCTATTGTATGAAACACTTGCACACTTGTAGGAAACACTTGTATAAAGCCGCAGCAACAAAGCACCTCTCGCTCGTTCTTCTCAAAGCGGTTTATTCAGGCAGGCAGGTCTTGTCAGAACGGTTTATTCAAGCACATCTTTTCTCCTTCTCCAAGCTTCTCCCTCTAAGCCTCAGGTCTTTCCCTCTAAGCCTTCTCCCTTCTCCAAGCCTTCTCCCTTCTCCAAGCCTTCTCCTTCCTCAGGCAAGCAAGTATCTCTCCTAAGACTAGAAAGGAGAGAGAGTCCCTCTATCTAGAAAGTCCCTCTATTTATCCACCTTCCCAGCCCAGGTTGCGTGGCCTTAGTCTATTGGTATCATCTGGCCTGATCTTGTATACAGGGTGCACCTGCACAGCTCAAATGGTGAGCGTGACTTTACTTGGAGGTAGGAGGGAATCAGGTGTTAATCATAAGACTCAGGTGTTAGTCATAAAACTTTGCTAAAGTCTCGGGAGCCTTCTTAGGACTGTCGCCACACCCGCTCCCCACATCTCCCCCTTCTATATTATTTTAGTATTTGTTTTTGTTCCCCCTCCGGAGAGCTTTACTGTCCCCCCTCCCGGGGGGCCTTATTGGGCCAGCTCTTATTGGGCCAGCTCGGTGGGTTCTGGATTCACGCCGAGCCTGTGGATTGTCCCCTTTTCCGGGGAGCCTTATTGTCCCCATTTCCGGGGAGCTTTATCGGTGCCCGGGCCGGCTCGGCGGGTTCTGGATTCAGACCGAGCCTGTGGCACTGAGGATTGTCCCCATTTCTGGGGAGCCTTATTGTCCCCATTTCTGGGGAACCATACTCTTTTCCAGGCCCCTTTTCCCTTTTCCGGGCTTTACTGTTCCCCCTTTTCCAGGCTTTAACTGTTCCCCCTTTTCTGGGCTTTACTTTCCCCCTTTTCTGGGCTTTAACTGTTCCCCTTTACCAGGCTTTACTTTCCCCCTTTTCCGGGCTTTACTTTCCCCCTTTTCGGGGCTTTACTTTCCCCCTTTTCCAGGCTTTACTTTCCCCCTTTTCCCATGCACGGTGGTGCCCCAGTCCCCAGTTCAGCCTCTGCCACGAGAAAGCCCGAACTGCCACTTCGGCGGGGCTGCTCTGCCTCCTTGCCTGCAGGCTGCTGGCCGCTGACATCATCTCCTGCGCGCCCCGCACTTCCTTCGCATCTCCTGCGCACCCCGCGCTTCCTTCGCATCTCCTGCACGCCCCGCGCTTTCTTCTCCAAGTTTCAGTGGAACGGCTGGTTTTTGCTCTGGGTCTGTCTGATCGGTGCCCGGGCCAGCTCGTCGGGTTCTGGATTCATGCCGAGCCCGCGGCACCAAGGCCCCTTTAAGAAATTTTCAGTTTCAAAGTCTGTGGAAGTAAGTAGGCTGCTTTGTTGAAGTTTCTGCAGCTTTGTTGAAGTCTCTGCAGCTCTCTCAGCTTTGTTGAAGTTTCTGCGTTCTCAAAGTCTCAAATGTTTGTAGCGTTAAGTCTCACTCAAATGTACAGGTACCTTACGCTGCGGTTGTTATCCAGCTTGAGCCTCTTCTGCGAGATGTTTTTCTGCACTCACTCAAGGCCCCTCGCGGCTGTCTTCCTCGATGCTGAAGCCATTCATCGCCGTCTCGCCCGGCCCGGCCCATGGCCCCAGCACACTCAGAGCCCGAAGCCACGCATAAGACTTGGCTAAAGTTCCGGGGGCTCTGGGCTGAGCATGGCCGTTGCTCCGCCTCCCCGTACGGGCCATCACTTGTATGAAACACTTGCACACTTGTAGGAAACACTTGTATAAAGCCGCAGCAACAAAGCACCTCTCGCTCGTTCTTCTCAAAGTGGTTTATTCAGGCAGGCAGGTCTTGTCAGAACGGTTTATTCAAGCACATCTTTTCTCCTTCTCCAAGCTTCTCCCTCTAAGCCTCAGGTCTTTCTCTCTAAGCCTTCTCCCTTCTCCAAGCCTTCTCCCTTCTCCATGCCTTCTCCTTCCTCAGGCAAGCAAGCTTCTCTCCTAAGACTAGAAAGGAGAGAGAGTCCCTCTATCTAGAAAGTCCCTCTATTTATCCACCTTCCCAGCCCAGGTTGCGTGGCCTTAGTCTATTGGTATCATCTGGCCTGATCTTGTATACAGGGTGCACCTGCACAGCTCAAATGGTGAGCGTGACTTTACTTGGAGGTAGGAGGGAATCAGGTGTTAATCATAAGACTCAGGTGTTAGTCATAAAACTTTGCTAAAGTCTCGGGTGCCTTCTTAGGACTGTTGCCACACCTGCTCCCCACACCCTATTGTCACTCCTCTTCAATATAGTGCCTGAAACACTTGCTAGGACAATAAGGCAAAGAAAGGGAAATTAAAGGAGTACTCATTGGAAAAGAGGAAGTCAAGCTATCCCTTTTTGCAGATGACATGATACTTTACCTAAGCGAAGCTAAAAACTCCATCAGAACACTCCTAGAAACAATTAAGAGTTTCAGTAAAGTGGCAGGATACAAAATTAACCTAGAAAAATCAGTAGCCTTTCTTTACACCAACAACAAGCAACTGAAGAAAGAATATAAGGAGACCTTACCACTCACAATAGCCTCAAAAACAATAAAATACCTAGGAATACACCTAACCAAAGACACCAAAGATCTCTACAACAAAAAGTTTAAACCCCTGAAGAAGGAGATTTAAGAAGACATCAGAAGATGGAAAGACCTCCCATGCTCATGTATTGGAAAAATCAATGTAGTAAAAATGTTCATTCTACCCAAATTAATATATAGATTCAATGCAATACCAATTATAATCCCAAAGAGTTTCTTCACATACTTGGAAAAAAATCCTTAAATTCATATGGAAAAACAAAAGACCCTGAGTAGGCAAAGCAACCCTGAGCAAAAAGATCAATACCAGGGCGATCAATACACCAGACTTTAAAGTATATTACAGGGCTATAGGCATAAAAACAGCCTTGTACTGGAACAAAAACAGACCTGTAGACCAATGGAACAAAATTGAAGATCCAAATTTGAGCTCATACAATTTCAGCCACCTCGTATTTCACAAAGGGACCAAGAAGACTCAATGGAGGAAAGACAGCATCTTTAGCAAATGGTGTTGGCAAAACTGGATCATCACTTGTAGAAAAATAAAATTAAATGCCTACCTCTCACCCTGTACAAAAATCAACTCCAAATGGATCAATGACCTCATCCTGAAACCCAAAATTTTGAAGGTTATTGATGAAAACGTTGGCAGCAACCTACAAGACATTGGCATAAGAAAAGACTTTCTTTTTTTTAATTTTTATTTATTTCTGTACGTGTATGAATGTACTGTCTGCATGCAAGTTTGTGCACCCGTGTCGTGCAGTGCGGTGGAGGTCAGAATAGGGTCTCGGATTCCCCTGGAACTGGAGTTCTCCTGGAATTGGAGTTTCAGACGGCTCTCGGCCGCCATGTGAGTGCTGGGGATTGAACCCAGGACCTCTGTAAGAGCGGTCGGCGCTCTTAACCGCTAGGCCATCTCTCCAGCCCAGGAAAAGACTTTCTAAATCAGCAGCTGAGCAGGAAAAAAGGTTGACAATTGACAAGTGTGCCCTCATTAAACTCAAAAGCTTCTGTACATCAAAAGAAACAATCGGGGAAGTGAAGAGAAAACCCACAGCATGCAAGGAAATCTTCACCACTGATACATCAGACAGAGCATTAAACTTGAGAATATATAAACTACTCATAAAACAAAGAAGTAAGAAAACAATTGACTCAGAAGATGGAATAAAGAGCTGAACAGAGACTTCACAAGTGAGGAAGTAAAGATGGCTGAGAAACATCTTAAAAGCATTCAACGTCATTAATAATTATGGAAATGCAAATTGAAACTACTTTAAGATATCATCTCACTCCAAGACTAGCTAAGATGAAGAAAAGACATGATACCAAGTGCTGGAGAGGTTGTGGGGAAAGAGTGACTCTCATCCACTGCTGCTGGGAATGTAAACTCATGCAACCACTATGAAAAGCAGTGCGGAGAACCCTTAAGACTCAAAATGAGCCTACCACTTGACCCAGCCATACCACTCCTGGGTCTATATCCACAAAACACATCCTACCACAGAGATACATGTACAACTATGTTTATTGCAGCTCTCTTCACATTAGTGAAGAACTGGAACCAACATAAATGCCCCTCAACCAAGGAGTGGATAGAGAAAAATGTGGTACATTTACACAGTGCAGTTCTATGCAGCAGTAAAGGTGACATCATGAACTTTGTAGGTAAATGTTTGGAGCTAGAAGATATTATGCTAAATGAGGTAACACAGTCCCAGAAAAACAATGAATGGTATCCCTCATTTGTGGATGCTAGCACCAAGTACCTACTTGAAAGGGAAACTGAGTTACATTAATGTTACATTTCTCTTTATCTAAAAACAAGTGTGCTCTTAGAATGTGAATCCTTAGGGTGCTCTAGAATTAACCTACCACTTATTTTCAGACTATAATTTTGTTATATGGGTGGAGGGTATGTATACGTATTTTAGAGTAATATAAAATTAAAAGGGAAAAATGTGAATCTCAGAATAGGACTTGGAAATAACTACAGTTTATTTTCAGATGGCCTGATTTTAGTATATGTGTGACACACACACACACACACACACACACACACACACACACGTGTGTGTATATATATATATATATTCTATCTTTGGTAGGAGAGGTAACATACACTATGGTAACAGTGCTACAGTGCTGGTGCTTCTAAACAGCTAATAAGGGACTCCAAAGCCAGTGTGCTGTATGTCTAGAATAAATCATCGCATTTTTTTAAAACTCATGGAACCAGACCTCGTAAGATGAAAGTAAAATTTTCCTAAAACACTGGCATGTTAATTGGGTTCTTTAGCAAAACAGAACATGTAGAATAAATACATATTAAAAAGGGAATTTGCAAGGTTGGTTCACACAATACATGCAGGCTAGTCCAAGAATGGTTGTCATTACACTGGAAAGGCTGAAAGCCCAATAGTTATTCAGTAAATGAGGTTGGAAGCCTCAGGAAGCACAATATGATACCTAAGGCCTGGACAATTCCTGGGGAGCCACTGGACTTCAGTCTATATTGGAATTCTGAAAAAGGTGAAGTTTTTATATCAGCAAAGAAATGCTGTTGCAACAGCAGCAGTAACAGAATAAATGAAGTCACCATCTAGATGGAATACAAGGAGTTAAAAGCAAAGCTTTTCCATTGGAACTCTTTTTGTCTGAGTTTCCACCAATGGCACCCATGTTTAAGTTGGATCTTCTGAGTGCAAACAAGCTGATCAAGAAATTTCCCAACAGTTGTGTCCAGTGGCATATCCCCATGGATTCCAGATCTATACAAGTTCGAGTAAAGTTCATCATCACAGCTAACTTTACCTTGGCTCTACGCTAAGAACCCAAGTTCATGTAGTTAGCAAAAGTGAGGTTCCATCATAGCTACCTTTTAAAATCAACAGAATAGAATATCCATTTTTTCTCATTTATTTTTAATAAAAGTAAATATTGAAGCAGCATTTGAACCAAATTTACGTTATGGGATAAGGGTGTTGATAAGTTTCTCTGGAAATTCTATTGCACACTCTTATACTTCATTTAGTTAAAACTTTGCTTGGAAATAAATTTTACAGTCCTTACTCAACTTTTGATGTGTTTTCTTCCATAAAAAATTTTAAAGATTTTTGCACATACACTGAACAATTAGGCACAATGTGCATTTTATCTCTCCCTCCCTTACTCCACAGTGTACTTGTATGCGCGTGCACACACACATACACACACACACACACACACACACTCTTGAGCACACATATTTCACAGTTTACAATCCTGACAATGACTAACTCATCAATTGCATTGATTTTGTGTTATCACATATTATCTGACTTTGAAACACAGAATTTAACCACGATTCCTTGATCACCCTGGAAAAACCTCACAATTGTTTACCTTCAGAATAAAATTGTTACAAGATTCAGCAGCTGTTTCAGTTGCTTACCTTTTGCTAATTTTGGTGCGTATGTTTGGACCACATGGATAAAATTTGTAGAAGTCAGCAAAATTTTATATATTTCTCAGAAAACCAAGCTAAAATCAATCCTTACCCACTTACAGTAACAGCTACTATTTCAGATTCTAATTAGAGAAATATTAGATTTGAAGAAGCAATGGTTCGTGGCCCCTGGCAACTCCAGATAAAATGAACAGGTAAGTTATATATCACATTTCATGTTAAAACCTCCACCAGTACATTGCATAAGGAAAAGCATAAGGAAAAGCTACAGCACCAGTCGTAGATTCTTACAAGTTACATTTTTGGAGAATTTTTTCAAATCGCAAGTGTCATTTCTTTTGATAATCTTGAAATTGTTTACCGTGTGTTCACATTGCGATGTCACTGGCATTATTCCTTGGGTAAGGAGTGTGTCATGTAAAGAGCTGAACCCTACAGAGCTCTCAACTCTTAATGATAGTGTGGGCAGAGGAAGGGAAGCCAATGTTAGCAGTCTGCTTAACTATGCATGCATTTCAGAAATTTCTGGGTAACAACATAAAAATAGATGGTGATATATCTTTCAATGGCCTAGGAGAGCTGATATTTTATTAATTAATTAATTTTTATTTTTCTCTTTATTTTGACCCAAATATATTGGTTTAAGATGGCACACTTATTTTCTGACACAATTGTCTCCTAGTTTTTTAAAAGAGATTTTCCCCCAGGACCTAAGTAAATCTAAGACACTGGCTTCATGGAAGGGTCTGGAAGAGAAGTCACTTCTAGCTTTGTGTGAACTGTTGGCAGAATTCGCTTTTTGCCTGACATTTGAAGTCCCCCTTTCCTGGCTACTTTCAGGTGGGTTATCCTCAAATTCTAGTACCCCCTGGCTCATGACTCCACATTTCTGCAAAGCCAGCAGTCATGTAGTTGAAGTGAATGGATTTTCATTTTGGTGCGTATGGAATTCATGCCAAGCATGGCCAGGGAATAAGATCAGAGCAAGATTACTTGCTGCAAGTAAGGAGAGCATCGGAGTCATGTACACAACAATCCCTGAGTGACCACAGGAAGCTGGAGGCTTCATTCTGGAAGTCTATACATTATTCACAGAGGAATGCAACTTCCAAGATTTAGCACACTCCTCAGCATGGGTAGAAAAGGAGTGCACGTGGGATCAGGGCATGACTCACTGGGCAAGCCTGAGGATTTGAGTGTTCTGATTACCATGAGGCATGTAAAAGCCTGACTCAGCAGTATTGTACTGAGGAAAATCTGGCTAAGTTTACAGATACTCAAACATTTTTTTATGGTCTGTCTATTGAAAAATAATGAACTTGAAAATATAGCAAATTTGGAGGCCAGTGGATATAATCTAACAAGCTCTACTCCTGATGTTAATTCATTAAAAATTTCATTTTATAGAACAATCAATTCTTTTATGAACTATGTAAATATTAACTTCAATAGTAGTGTGGTGGATGACATGCCATATGACAGTATAATTAATTTAAATGTAGATTATCATTCTATGAGAGACACACACAACAGAAATGGAAGATAAAGGTAAAAGTGGGGATTGACTCATAATAGGGAAACTGGATTGAACATTTCCTCATACCTGGCTACACAAGGGCTGTGTGCCAGAATGTGAAGGCAGGCATTTTTTTTATAATTCAGACTTGCAAATAGCATATAGTATTGCCCAGAAGGCATCTTGGCCATATAGGCATGTTTGCTGTTACCTTCATATGTAAAAGGCTCCTTCTAAATTACTATAACACTTAAAGAAAACTGAGTATAGTTAAGCCTGTTAAATTCTCTTTTTCACCACTTATGATCAATAAAATTGAATGCTGTTACAACTGGCCATTTCAAATGGAACTGGCTATTTCTTTTTTTTTTTTTTTTTTTTTTTTTTTTTTTTTAATTAATTTTTATTGATGCTTTGTGCATTCATACATTTTTTTCAATTCAGCTCAGGCTTATTTCCCTTTCCCTCCCCCCACCCACCCCATCCCAGATCAATAACGGCATTCTGCCATGACTGTCCCTGGCATCTTTCTTCAGTTTTTTTTTTTTTCATTTTTAGCTATAAGTGATAATCCATGAGTACAAGCATCCTTCATGCAAAACCTATCTGCAGGCTGTTGTGCCCAAACACCTACAGCCCCACCATCCAGTGGGGGGTGACAGGTTGTTTGTTCAATCAAGTTGATCAAATGAGTGTCCAGACTACATTGCTGTAGTTTCACCATTCACCCCAATCGCAGCCCTTACATTCTACCACGCCCCCTCTTCCGCAGGTTGTTCCCTAGGCTTAGAAAAGGGGCACAGGTGGATGAGAGGTAAAACAGTCCACTCTCTCTGGAGCTGTTGACTTGGACTCTGGTCAGTTCTGGCTGTTTCCTTTCATGGGTTGACAGTTTGTCCAGGAATAACCTTTCGATCCTGGCCTGGCGCGTTATGGCGTCTCCCCTGCCGGAACTGGCTATTTCTAGAGACAAGATGTGATTTCCAGAAGAAGCTAAGAGATTGCAGTAGAGACCAAAAGCAAGGAAGTCCTGCCTTTGAACCACCTTGGCTAGCTTTACGGCGAATTTCATATGCATTGAAAATCTTTCAGGAGGATTTCAGGACCCAAAAGTGATATTATATATACTTATCTGAAAGAATGCAACAATTGACTCCCCTTCTCACCAAAATGTAAGTGTAGATGATTGCATTTCTGTGACTAACTTGAATTTGGCCCAGTGACAAAAGGTTCAGCAGTAAAGAACCCAGCATTGAGAAAGACTCTGTAACACAAACAGGACTCTTTAATTCTTCAGATGGATACCAATGAATCTATCCTGGTTCTCCTTGCTATCACATCTGAGTACTCCTATCCCTCTGATCCTGTGCTGGATACATCACCATAAAACATCAGCTTCTCAGTAGGTAAAGTGCCTGCAATGCAAGCAAGAGACCTGAGTTTGGTCCAATGAGTGCACATAATGAAAAAATGGGTATGGTGAAGTACACTTGTAAGCCGAGAGAGAGAGAGAGAGAGAGAGAGAGAGAGAGAGAGAGAGAGAGAGAGAGATCTGGGAGCTCCTTAGCCACATACCATAGCCTATTTGGTGAGCTCCAAGCTAGTGAGAGACCCCACTTCAAACAATAAGGTAGATGACATCTGAAGAATGACACTTAGAGCTGTCCTCTAATCTTTACATATACATACAAGATATGTCATTGACAGCCGAGTTGAAAGGCAACCAAAGGACAGAAAAGAAAACCCCCCAAGAAAGTTTGTCTTACCTTTTCATTCCTGTGTAACATTTTCTTACTAGGCATGAATGATCCTGAATTAATTATAATGACAAATAGCCAAGAGCATTAAACAATTTAGAGTCTAAATTTATTCTGCATCTATTTGACTTCACTATCTTCCTGTCAAATAACAATTAAGACTTCTAGTTAAAACCAGGATGCCAAATCCATTGAAGGAATTGATCACCACCTTCTGGGATGACACACTTCATGAATAATGAAGGTACATCCTAAATCAGACAAGTGTTTTCTCCTTAACAAACTTATAAGGTAAAACCATATTATGTAATGGAGTAAGTGATTAAATTAACTGAGTTATTTTCTACAAAGTCACCCGGAATGGCTTCTACAGAGTTCGTTATAATCCTTGTCATCCAGGTGAATTGTCGCCGTTTCATGTTCATATCCCAAAGAGAGTTCTGAAACATTAGTTCTTGGTGCATTCCATGAATACATAAAGATTTAGAACTATGTGCAACATTGTAAATTTTTTCCTAAATGATTATTTAAAAATTCACTTAAAAGAACATAAGTTAATATCTTGTACAGGTTGACAAGAAATTATCAAGGCTGTATTTTTACACATCTTTATATGTATTTACCCATCTTGGATTTCATTTCTTTTTTATTGCATTTCATACAATATATTTTGATCATGTTAAGATCTCCTCCCTTATATGTGCTCTGCTTATAGCCTCTCCCACTGGATTTTATGTACTCAGTCACATATTTTAAATCCTATTGAGCTAAGTTTGTGTCCCCAAATGTCCTTCATTGTACAACCATATCTCTCTCTCTCCTCCTTTCATCCCTTCCTCTGTTCTCTCCCCCCTCCTTTCCCCTGTTACTCTTCCTCCGTCCTATTTCCTTCTCTGTACTCTGGTTTTATACGTCACTGCTTAATCTGGACACCCACTCACATCATGATGCACCAGCATCCACTTCCCTGAGGAGAACTGGGTTATTTCAGGCAGTGTGCCTTCAAACCCCCAAACTGTGGCCTACATAACCCTTTTCTTTTTATAGAGCTAGTTGACTCACCAATTTCATTGTACTATTGTGAAGCTGACTAGGAAAACTGCTTTTCCAAAAATACATAAAATTAAATTTTCCTGATTATTTGTTATGCAACAGGAAATTTTAGAGCTCCAGTGAGATATTAGATTTTAATTGATATGTATGTAGGAAATGACACAATGAGGAAGAGAGACAAAGCCCCTAATTATATTATAATGGAAGCACATGGGATGGGGAACACATGCACTGGCTTGTGGGGTTGGGAGTAGGGGAGATATAAGGGACTCTCCATCTACAAATGCCTCTATCCATTGCTTCCTTGGGTGACATTATGACTCAAGACCTGGATCAAGACCTAGCAGTCAACTCATAAAGCTCTTTGCAGGCTTATCCTCCTCCTGTAGACCATATTTTCATAGTATATAGTAACTGTCTGTGAAGGGTAGTTTTTATCATCTTAACACAAATTAGAGACATCGGGAAGATAACTCAGTTGAAGAATTGCCTCCATCACAGTGGTCTGTGTGCTTATTTTCGAGGTCATTTTCTTGATTGCTATTGGATATTGGAGGGCCAAGATCCTGTGAGCAGTGACATCTGTGTGCAGGTGGGTCTGGGCTATATAGTAAGTGTGACTGAGTATGCCAGAAGAAGCAAGGCAGTAAGTAGCATTCTTCCATGGTCTCTGCTTAAGTTCCTGCCTCCCGGTTCCTACCTTGAGTTTCTGCCTTGACTTCCCCCAATGTTGGACTGTAACCTGTAAGTATAAAGTACATAAACCCTCTTCTCCCGACTTGGTTTTCATCAGTGTCTTATCACAGCACAGAAAATCAACTAAAACACTGTGTATACTGATATTTTTGCTACTTCTTCACTTTATTTCCTTTATCATTTACTATTTCACTGATAACATTAATTGTGCTTTGTGTTTTGCCCTATTCTGATTCCAGAGCAAGAGCCCATAATGGCAGGGGAGTCATGGCAACAAATAGCAGGAGGATGAAGTGGAGACATCATATCTTCAACCACAAATATGAAGCAGAGAGAGGGAACTGGTAGTGAGTGGGGAGAGGCTATGATCTCTCAAAGCCCAACCCCAGTGCCATACTTCCTTCAGCAAGGCTATGTCTCCTTAAGATACATGACCTCTCCAAACTGCACCATCAAGTGGGGACAAACAGTTAAATACATGGGCCTAAGGCAGACATTTCTCATTCAAACTACCACTAGGACCATTCTGCTAACAGAATTTGTTCTTAGGACATGAGGACAGACCATCAACAAAGCCCACCAGAAGTCTTTCCTTTTCTACAGAAACAAGGCAAACACCTTGTGTCTTCCTGTTCATAGAGCTTCAATGATTTTTTTACTACAAGTCAGTAGAGAGAAGTTTCAATGAGATTTGGGACTTAAAACCAAAGAGACTTCTGGGAATGTTATTTAGAAAGTAGTAAATATTTTTAAACTTCATGTGTCAAATGAATTAAACAAAGAAAATAAAATTCTCAGAACATCCCTGAGTGTAGAGGGTTGGATTGATTCTGAGTGAACACTTGCCCTGAATCACCCTGTTGAAAGGAAGAATGTCAGTTTCCATTGCACAACTAATTAGCTCTATGACCAAAGAGAAGCATTTGTGTGTATTCATACATGAAGATTTTGTGTACCCCAGGATGCTTTGCATGAGTGATGCAGCCATTGCAACCACTGAGCAACCAGAGAGGTACATTCACTAGAAGAAAGGGAGTTAACTTATAGCTTTAAGTACCCGTGATCATAAGGATAGTTTTGAACTTTTTTTCTGTCCAATTTGTGTATGTACATGTGTATGGATATGTGGCGTGTGTATATGAAGGGTAGAGGCTGATAGTAGGTATTTTCCTCTATTGTTATCCACCTTATTTTATGTGTGCGAATATGACAGAATCTCACTGAACCTGAAGTTCACTGATTCAGCTAGTCTGGCTGCTCTATGATCCCCAGAGATCCTATTGTCTCTGCCTCCCCAGAGCTTGATTTGTAGCACTTGTGTGACCACGTCCAGGCTTTACTTGGGTTCTGAAGAACAGACTCAGGTCCTGTGCTTTTATGGAAAGCAGTTTGCTGACTGAGCCATCTGCCCAGCCACCTCTGTCCAATTTTTTATGCAAATGTATATTCATGTGACTATGTCACATTGAAGCCAGCCCCTAGTAACACCTGCAACAATAGTCCAACAATCATTGTTCTCCTGGGTATTAAAGTTATTGCTCATTATGAGTGTCTGAAATGACAAACATTTTTGCTACTGTGGTAAAGAAATGTATACATATGACCTGTGATCATGCTAAATTCAGTACTTCAGTGGCATCAATGACATTTGCCTTGTTGTGTAAGTATTACTATGGTATCTAAATGTTTCCCTCACCTCTGTCAGTAAATTCTATATCCCATCATTTGGCAACTTAACTTCTTCCATTCTCCTCCCCCAATCTCTGATAATTGCTTGTCTACATTTTATTCCTATGAAAACCATCAGTCATTTGTGCTATGGTTTGTGGAAAATACCAATTTCTTAGAAATCAAGGCATGTTTCAATGGATAAAGGTGCTAAAATCAGAGTCTTTTTATCCCTTTCTTTCCCCACAGATATTTTTTTAAATAATTAAATTGCTGTTCAATAACAAACTAAAACCTCCAGGAGAGAAAATAGTATCCTTTCCTAAAAGCCTGTATTTATTCCCACAGTAAAGACCCACTGGAATGTCATTTCCTACATGTGTGCATGTGAGTGTTTGATCTCAGTGCATGTGTGTGTGTGAGTGTGTGTGTGTGTGTGTGTGTGTGTGTTAGGCATGTATGACAGAATGAAGTCTCTTGGATTTATATATTTTATTGGATTATCTGGGAGAAGTAAAATATATCAATATAAAATTTTTCTTTGAGAAATTCATAACTACGAGATAATTATGGACAGTAGGACACTTATGAAGTCATTAGTGCCAGGCTCAAATAATCAAGGCTCTGGGATAGACACTGAGAAATTCCAAAACCTAATTATACAAGTCTGGCTCAGGGAGAGAGAGCATCACCGTGTTACCTTTTAGTTCTCTCCTAAGCTGTGACAACACATTGAAAATGAGAAAAAACAATATTTAAAGCTTTACTTTCTAGAAACCATGATCCATTTTCAGCATTTGACACTGCAACCATATAAGTATTTGTTTCTATGACAGAATCTTTCTGTATCATGCAAAGCCAGATAAAATAATCTCAGGGCAGAGGAGATTAAAAATGATCTCTCAGCATGCTTTCTTGACACAGTGGGTGGCATGTTAACATGCTGTTTTGTATTTCCTATTTCTCTCTCATATGTGATGAGATATTTGTATTGCAGATTTGACAATGGTGAGACTTGGTGATGGTGCCTTGCCCCAGGGGACAAGGAGGTGGGTCTATGAAAAGAAGATGCTGTTGGGCCCACCCTCTCTGAATTGTTCTATCTAGTTCCCACTGTCATTTCATCTTTTGTATCAGTATGTTCTCATCACAACTGTTCTTTTGTATAGTCAAGTCATCAACTCCAATATATTCCTTTCAACAAGGTAGTCTTTCTACGACTCTAAGGCACTCTTCATCTTCTGATACTCTTAAAACACTTCCTTCTTCCATCTGAGTGTGACCAGATTTTTGTATCAAATCCCAATGATAACTTTAACTGCCATTTTTGCCAAACCTTATTCTAAATTTTCTTCCTGGGAATTCCTGATGCAGTGGACTTAAATGAAACACTGTAATTTCTGTATTAATATTGGATTCCAGCAACTGGATCAGAGTAAACCTGAGACTTCTACAGAGAAGAGTTCATTCAGTGTTTTGCTAAACAATGTAAGCAAAGAATACAGAAGGTAATAGATTACAAGGCCTGTAAAGCATCCACTCTAGTCTTTCATAGCTTCTACAATTTAGATTTCCTTACTTGAGATTTATATATCCCTATTCTCGCATTGTTCCTATTTTCAAAATTTGCTACATAGAACTCACAATCAGAAAGACCAAGAAATATTTAGAATACTGTTTATATTTAATAGGAAAAGGTATTGATTGTATCTCACACTTTTGGACATTTTGATCCACAGTTATTTGATCTTCTTGCTCTGAGAAAGGCAGGACTTCATGATGGGTATATAGAGTAATTTCAACAGAATCACACTTCTGTATCATTAGTTTTCTCCTTGTTGTGCCAAAAAATACCTAACAAAAACAAAGTAAAGAATGATTTATTTTGGCTCCCATTTTGAGGGTACAGTCCGTCTTTGTGGGAAAGTCAAAGAAGCAAGACTTTGAGCCAGCTGGTCATATTAAATCACAATCCACAGTCAGAAACCAGAGAGAGATGAATGGTGCTGCTCAGCTTCCCCACCCCCACTTCTTCTTTATTAGTCTAGATCCCATACCATGAGAACATACTTCCTACATACAGCATGGGTCTTTCCACCTCAACTCACCCAGTCTAGAAACTTTCTCACATATATGCACTGAAGTTTACCTCCTAGGTGATTCTAAATTCTGTTGACTTGGCAATATTACTCATTTTTAAAATGTCAGGATGCCCTCTCTATTGTTTAAGAGAGAAATAAGACCTTTTCTGCATGTATTTGCCTTTCCTGCACTGTTATCTGGTAAAAAAAGCATTGCTTCAAAGACCAACTTACAGATGAGGATGTCTTTTACTAACACTGACCACTGGAATCACCCTGGTTTGGAAATAATTTTATTCCCTGTAATGAATTGCCTTATTTTTCAATTGAGGAAAGACTAAAAAGAGATTATTACACTGACTTTGAAGTTCAATATGAAAAAGCATTGAGTATACTGTCCTTTCATCCTGGACAAAAACTTCCCCAAGTGTGCTTGCTTCACCAACATTAAATCTCAGAGCTCAGAGACACATTCTATCAGCCTTGTATCAGACCTGAAAAGAGGAGTCCATTGTAGTCCCTAAATTCTTTCTGAAATCTCTTTGCTAAAATCAAGGAACTCAGTGTTGGAGCTGATTAATAAGAGAAAAATCACAAAATCTTTATCTAATTGACAATACACTAAGATCTTCAAAAGAAAGTAAAATAAAAAATAACCAAGACATTATACATTTTTTCCACTTTAGTTTCAGTTCTGGAAAGAACCCAAGGCCTTGCTTATGTTAGGCAATTGCTCTGCACTAAGGTGCTCTTCAAGATCAATGATTTTTATGTTTTAGACAAAACTCCCCAAATTTAAGAGATAAAAAACAGTTGCTGTCTTAACTATGGCAGCAAAGACTAGGGATGCCATTGAATGATGTTTGAGGGGAGGAAAGTAGAAGTAAGGACAGGATAGGGGTTGCATCAATAAGCATGTTGGGTTTGGCTTACTGAATCTTCAACTCTAAATATGTGATGGTCAAACCTTTTTCCAGGCCCTCATAGGCCAAGAACATCTCACGCCGAAGACACATCCTTGGTGCAGGCGGTTAAGAAAGGCCAAATAATGCTTCTGCAGTTCTAGTTTACAAAAGCATTTCAGCTTGGAATAACCAATGAAGTAATTCAGCATATTTTGCTTTAGTGCTTTCAAGGATCTCTTTATGCTCTTCTTGAGGCATGGTGGAAATTAGGAACTGGTCCTTCTAGAGACCCCCAGAGTGTAGACCAGTTACACCAGCTGCAGATGATGGGAAGGAGCTTGTTGTGTTCTCATAGAGTCCTGTTTGGACCAGAGCCAGTAATATACTGTAAATTGGCTCTTCCCCAACTGGAACCATCTGTAACCACAAATGAAGGAACACTGATATAGGCTGCCTAAAATGATCTCAACTATTTTGTACGCCACTGTGCACACATGCTATATCTCAGTTAAATTATTCAGTAAGCATGAATAGACCACTAGATAACTGGTCTTGATATTCTTTAACAAAGAACGCATTGTATTCACTATTACATCCATAGTATCTTAGATTAAAACAACATTATAGGTCCATTATAGGTTTCATTATATATTTACACAAAATGGAATGGATGGATATACTTGCAAGGAACTCATGGGGAGGGATGTAACTAGCCTCCTAAACAAATGATCATGTGCTCCAATTTGGAATTTTAGTGTTCTCCAAAGGACCATGTGTTTGATCACCAATTTAGTGATATGCGTAGGTAGTAGACCATTTAAGAGATGGAATCTAGGTGGAATGTATTGAGAGGTCATTAGGTCCACAGAGATATAAACCTGAAGAGTATAATGGAACAGACACCTCTTCCTTTTACTTCCCCGTTGTAAAGGGGGCAGCTTTTTTCACCTTATGGTCCTTGTATTTCTCAAATTTTGGACTAAGCATGAGATGAACCCTCTAACAGAGAATAATAATAATAAACATTTCCAGTTTTATATTATCATAGTTACTTGCTACAGTAGAAGAAAGCTATCATAATTTCATGCCTCTATTATAAAATATTATTATTATACAGTAAAACATAAAAAGAGATGAGAAATTTAAACATTTTACTTTGGGATTGAGGCAGTCCATGGTAGAAAATTAAGAGTGATTTTGAGATTGAGTTAAGCTCGTCACAACTAAGAAGAGGAAGGAAATAGCTTTTTGGGCAGGGTAAATGTCTATGCTTGCAGTGTGAATGATTACCTCAAGGAAAAGCAAGATGATGATCACTCAAACCTGTGATTTGCAAGGTGGAGTGGCTCTAAATGAAGTAAAATTAAAGTATGTGGTACAAATTTAAATATTATGAAAACTTTGCTCTTTCTTCCCATTCAGGGAGAAGCATTGTGTGACAAGTAGGGACAGCCAAAAGGAGCAAATCACAGATGTTTTGGTCATAATTTAGGCAAAACACATGCATCTAAAGCAGAAGATGGCAGTCATCTTCAGAGAAAATACAGTGTATGATAAACACTTTGGGACCAGAGACAAATAAACAACATGTTCTGTGACTGATGCTGAGAAGCAAGAGTGATACAGTTTTCAAAGGATTCTCTCTTATTCCAGAATGCATTTGCTCTCCCTTGCCTGTATATTATCCTGTGCCCTGGAAAACTACATTAGTAATGGCAAGTATCTAGGTGGACTGGTGTCATGGTGTATAGCTATATCCTCTCAGTTGGAATATTTCCTCCCAGAAGACGGAGGAAGGCCCATTTACAAGGTTCAGGAACCTCATGAAGCAAAGAAGACTCACTAAGCTCAGAAAGATGCAAGTACCCTACCTAAAGCAATAATAAACAGTAAATAAAAAACTGGGAGGAGAAGATGGGACTCTTTGGAAGATGAGCTGCCTGCAAATTTGATATTTCCAGGGATGCATCTTTCATGAGTCATCATCCATGCTTGACCACCCCAGCTGGTGGTGCATGCCTTTGAGTCACCCATGCTCCTGTAAGTAACTGTAATATAACACATTGGTTAACCAAGTGGAATTAGATGTAATCATATTTTGGTCTATTGATGCCCTCTCTGGTACAAATAGACATTTGTTTATGTATCACCAACAGCCAGTTTATAATTCTGTTCATAGTTCAAAAGTTACTATTTATAATTATGGCAAAATCTATGGCAGAGCATCCTATGAATGACTGGAACATTAGTGGTAAATTCAGAAAGATTGACAGAAGAGAATTCAACTTTTGAAATTAGTTTAGATAATTATAGTCAAAACACTGTTTTGTGTAGCATACTGTTGCTGCAACCTGCAATATCTGATTTATTTAAGTCAGAGAAGAAGATTATAATTTTCCTAAAGAGATTGAGATTAGGTACACTTTCCTTTTATATATGAAAAACAGATGAATAATAAGATGCAATTTGTGGTTCACACACAGAAAAAGAGAGCTAAAGCCTTCCAAACACTCAGTGCTACAGAGGCCAGGCTCACAGGACACATGAAACTACGGTGAATGAATACTACACGTGATAAAATTTGAGCCATGACTAACCAGATCATCAGAATATTTCTCAATTTAGGATGAACATGTATTAATATTTCTTGAAAAAGGAATCTACATACATACATATGAGTGAATAATATATAAACTCTGGAAATACATATTTTAAATTTCAATTTAAAAATTTAAGTTTTGGGAGTATGCTCCACCTATGTGTGCACACATTCAGGTATGTGAATGTGGATGCTTGGGTGCCAAAGTGCACATATGGAAGTCAGAGGACAACTTTGGGTGTCAGTCTTTGCCTTTTTTGTTTATCTGCTGTAGTCCTCAGAATTGCTGGCCCACAAGCTTCCAGGGATTCTCTGATATTTGAATCCCATCTCTCAGTAGGAACACTGGGACTACAGATGCTCAGATTCTGTTTTTAGCTTTCATATGGGTACTTGGGATTTGAACTTAGAGTCTCATGCTTTCTGGGCAAGTGCTTTTACCCACTATTCTGTCTCCCAAGCCTTAATTTTATTTAGTTTGGAATTTTTAATTACAGTAAATAAGAGCATTCCATCTTCTGCTTATTCACATGAGACAAGTTTCTGTAGACTGGTCTAAGCTTGTATGGTTTAATCAGCACTACACATTTACCTATGGTTTGTTTATTTTTTAGAGTCAGTCATCCATTTCACTCTTATCACCTTCATGTTTTTAGGTAGCCAAGTGCCTGGGATTATTTTCCATGTACTGAAATATTTGATCACATACTACCGAGAATTTAGAAATTTATTTTTAAATTCTAAAAAAATATAACAATAATACAATTTTATGATCATATTACAATTGTTTAAGTAGAATAATTTTTCAACTTAACTAGGGAAAGGCATCATTACTGTCACTATATTCTAATGAAAAACATATATATCAAAATATTTTAGAAGAATTAATTTAATATTAGTTTTGTCTGGAGCATGTGTAATTACTAATTATTGCACTGGATAAATGCAATTTGCTGAACGAGTGGCTTTTTTCTGTGTGTGTATGTGTCTGTGTACATGTTTATGTGTACATGTATGTGGGGTTCTGGGTTCATGTGCATGTGAATATGCATGCAGGTGGAGGCCAGAGGTCAACATCAGATGTCTTCCTCAATCACTCTACACATTATTTTTGAGACTAGGTTTATCATTATGAAACTCTCTGGTTTCTCTAGACTGGCTGGTCAGCATGTCCCAGGGATTCTCCTATGTCTGCCCAAAGCTAGAATTACAGGCATCTGTGTTTGTGTAAGCATACAAGTGCATGAATGTGTGACAGACAATGGGTAATTTTATATTATGTAAATTTTACCTTCGCTAAAAGTTTATGAAAAGAATATCTACAGCAGCTTATTCAATCAACTAGTTCAACAGGATAGATTGTCTTATATTATTATGGGCTTTATTGATGCATCAAAATTATATCAGGCAGTTTGTATAGAAACACATCATTTTCTAATAGTAGGGGCAGAAGAAAACGAAGTTTTAACAACAGTGGCAATTCAAATAAGGAAATATACTGAGCTTTAGTCAGTCTGCTTATCAATCTTCTGATACATAGAAATTTCCAGAATAATATAAAATTGTCTCCCAGGGACTTATTCTCATTTGAAACATTGACCAATATTTTGCTATTGATACAAATGGACCATGTCAACTGTCTGTCAGGTACTATTTAAAACCACTTTAAGATACCATCTTACTCCAATAAGACTGGCTAGGATCAAGAAAACAAATGATACCAAGTGCTGGAGAGGTTGTGGGGAAAGGGGAACACTCATATACTGCTGGTGGGAATGTAAACTCGTACAGCCACTATGGAAAGCAGTGTGGAGAACCCTTGGAAGACTTGGAATGAAATTGCCACCGGACCCAGCCATACCACTCCTGGGCATGTACCCTCAAGACTCACTCCACCACAGAGATACATGCACGACCATGTTTATTGCAGCTCTCTTCACAATAGCAAGGAGCTGGAACCAACCCAAATGTCCCTCAACTGATGAGTGGATAGAGAAAATGTGGTACATCTACACAATGTAGTTCTATGCAGCAGTAAAGAAAGACGACATCACGAGCTTTGCAGGAAAATGGCTGGAGCTAGAGGACATCATGCTGAGTGAAGTAACACAGTCCCAGAAAAACAAACGACAAATGGTATCCCTCATCTGTGGATGTTAGTGCCAATTACCTGCTTGTAAGTATTTCTTGTGTAGGGCCCCCTGAGCTTTTGTCCAAAGCAGTTGGACGTAATGCATATTGGAAACAACAACAACAACAACAACAACAACAACAACAACAGAAAGGACTGCATCAAAGAACTGACTGAAACAGTGAACTTCTGCTCAAAACAGTCAACTTCCTCATGGAGAATATTGAGAAAGACTGGGAAAGAGATGAAAAGCATGTTTGGCAGAATGCATGAGCTCTGGCGGGGTGGGGGAATGGGTGGGAACACGGGTCTAGATTTGTTAAAAAAATAAAAATAAATTTATGTGAGAAAAAAAATAAAATACAGCTGATTGTATGCTTCAAGTACTTTCTGAAGAGTTGGTTTTCTGGACTTGTGATCTTTCATCTTATTTGTGTCATGAAAGATTTTTATTTGTCCTTCAACTATAATAGTTATCTTTGCTGGGTAAAGTATTCTGGGTTAGCATCTATAGTCATTTAGAACTGGGAAAACTTTGGTCCAAGCTCTTCTGGCTTTCATTGTTTGCACTGAAAAGTCAGCTGTAATTCTGATGGGTTTCCTTTTATATGTGACTTCTTGTTTTTCTTTTGTAGCTTTCAGTATTCTGTCTTTATTTTGGGCATCTAGTGTTTTTACTATGATATTGTGTTGGGAATTTCTTTTCTGATCTTGTCTATTTGGTGATATATGTGCTTATTGTATTGTATTTGTATGGGTATATCTTTCTTCGATTTGGGGAAATTTTCTTCTATAGTTCTGTTGAAGATCTGGTCAATGCCATTATCTTGGGATTTTTCTCCTGTCTCTATATCTATGATGTGTAGGTATGGTCTTTTCATGGTGTCCCATAGTTCCTGATTATTCCACTACTATGTGGGGTTTTTTTTTTTTTTAGTTTTACATAGTCTTTGCTTGAGATTTCCAGTTCTTCCATGTTATCTTCCATTCTTGATATTCTAATTTCTACTTCATTCCAACATAAAATATAACATTGCTGCAATAAGCAAAGCTCTTTCAGCAAAGAAAACAGAAGGATAATGTACCATATAGCCATAGATCCTGGACAGTTTCTAGGTAGTTAACACAAAACAAAAGTCTGTTAGAAGATCAGGTACAGGATTGCAACAAGGAAGGAATGGTGGAAATAATCACAGAAACACAAAGGTTCAGAAAACATCAAAGACCACTTATAGAACTGTTCAAACTGGTATGTTCACAAGACTTCACCAGTCCCCTGGAAGTGATTTGCAGAGCAGCTGCTTGTTCTGAAAATAGACAAGGAAAAAAATACCATAAATTGATCCTGCTATTTCTATTTTGGTCTTATTTAAACATAACCAGATTGGTGTTTGTAGAAGAATTACACCAATAAATGAAGAATGTTAGAATAAGAAATCTGTTTTCACTGAAAACTTATTGGGGGGGGGACTTCCAAATGCTTGCATTATGGAGTCCCACACAGGAGCATAGGTCTCCTTATAATACCAAACATAGCTCCTGCCAATGTGTTAAAGGAAGTAGCTCATCCTGCCAATGAACTTATGGCAATGGTTTCAGCATCCACAATACCCATATAAACTTAAGCAGACAAAAACCCAGCATAGAACTATGGAAATGGACAACAGGACCCAATCTAATTTGAAGAATTATTGGCAGATGATTACTGATGAGTGAGGAAGAACCGATCTTCTTAAGGGAAAGAACTCTAGAAGGGCTGAGTAGACCCCAGTGGATGAACTTGCACTGAGAGATATCTGGGGAGAGTAGCTTGACATGTTGGGCCTTGACACAGATTACAGAATGGATGAATTCCTCTGGGGGAGGAGCTGTGGGAGGGTGTCAATGAGTGAAGGGGGTAGAGACATGATTGGGATGCTCTGTGGGAGATATACAAAAGTTCAATGAAACAAAGAAAAAAAGTATCCTGGACTCCAACTAACTTCTTAGAGCTACTTGATACATTATAAATAACATTTAAGATAGATGAATGTGCTAAACATTACTGTAAAATCACAGTCTTTAGGGCTGGAGAGATGCCTCAGTCACTTAAGTGCTTGCTACGAAACCATGAAGACCCGGTTTTAGATCCCCCAAATCCACATAAAATGTGAATAGTGGCACTTACTTGTAATCCTATTACTGGGAAAGCCAATATAAGATAATACCTAGGGTTAAATGGCGAGCCATATCTAACTTAATTGGTCAGCTGCAGATTCAGTGAGAGATCCTGTCTCAAAAAAGTTAAGGTGAAGAGCAGTAGTGGAAGACACCTGACATCAAACCACTTCCAACTAGACTGATAAAGCCTTGTGAACATAGCAGTCTGAACTCTTCTATAACTGATACCTGATGTGTTTGGGGTTCTTGTATGTCCGTTATGTATTTCCATCAGATGGTCTGTGTCTATACACAAAGAAATATATGCCTCTCACATGTACATATACATACCCCCATATACGAGGTATACATGCATTCATAAAGTATACATACACATGCACACACATACATACAGAGAGAGAGAGAGAGAGAGAGAGAGAGAGAGAGAGACTTGCACACACCATTTATATGAGATAAAGGACTATGCTAAATATAACAAAAATGTTTCAATCTATAACTTATAGAATGTAGATAATTTTGATAACAAATAACTCATATTCTTTATGAGTTATTTGTTATCAAATAACTCATAAATTAATGTTGGGAATAACTGGCAGAAAGAACTTTCATAGGTTAAAATAATATTGGTATTGTTTCTCCCATATGAATCCTGATTCAAGCAAGTTAATTGGAAAAATAATCTTTTATTTTCCAAGCTAGGGAAAATGAACACAATATTAAGACATAATTGTTCATTGTGTTTAATATGATATTGATATCATATTGAAGGCTTTATTAGTTAAGATGTGCATAGTGAAGAGGATTGACAAAATAGGGGAGTTTCAGTGGTACAGTTTAATGGTTCTGAGCAAGTTTGGACAGCAGGTCACATTATACATGAAATTTGCTTGAAAACCATCCATTAGAACCATGGGGAACGGCTCAGTGGATGAAGTACTTGCCACACATATCAGAGAACCTGGAATTCTGATCCCCAGCATCTATATGAAAAGTTGGGTACAGTGGCACAGGTCTGTAATCCCAGCACTGGGGAGACAGAGACACAGGGATCCATAGTGCTTGCCATACAGCCAGTCTCTCTGAATGGGTGAGCTCTAGGTTTCTAATAAGACAGAGAAGATCAGAGAAAGACAATTGATATTGATCTATGTCCTGTGTACACGTACACAGATGCATACACAGATGAACACATACACAATATACACGATACACACTCAAACACATGGAAAGAGAGAGAGAGAGAGAGAGAGAGAGAGAGAGAGAGAGAGATCCATGGAAGGAACACTGAATGGAAATGTGGAAAGCTGTCAATACTAACAAAGGCTTTGTCAAAACTGACAAAGGCTACATGGAGCATTATTCCTTATTCTGTTTATTTGGGACTATGTTTTAAATCCACAACAATAATAAAATGCATATTTTTAGAAGGCCCCCAGTTTTTTTTTTATTTCATATGTGTATGAATGTACTGTCTGCATGTAGGTTTGTGCACCTGTGTGGTGCAATGCCTCGGAGGTCAGAAGGGGGCGTCAGATTCCCCTGGAACTGGAGTTAAAGACGGTTTTCAGCCGCCGTGTGGGTGCTGGGGATCAAACCCGGGTCCTCTGCAAGAGCAGTCGGCATTCTTAACCACTAGGCCATCTCTCCAACCCCGGCCCCCAGCTTTTATAGTGGCACTGGGCTTCAAGCTGGACTGAATGTTCTCAGCCTGCCAGATATGCTGAGCCAAGAAAATATGTACTGGCCAGGTAATGGCTACCACGTGAATGACCTCACATACGGAAAACATTTTTCTCTAAGTCTTCATGTAAGCTCATGCTGGAGATGCTTATCCAATCTGCTTCTTCAGAGTCTATCCAGAGTACCATCAATGGAACAATTGATTCTGTAGTGCTAACACTGAGCTAGGTGATGTTGGATATACTTTCTGTGCATCTGAATTGGAACTTGTGAGTCTGAATGAAAGTTTAATATTATGATGACCAATTTGGAAAACAAAAAGATGCCCCATATAATTTATCTAATATTTGGTCACTCTTACACAAAAGTATGGACAACTTCAGGACAATATTTGACTACAGCTTATGTAATTTATTCTAATGAAGACACCAAATGCCAGGTTTATCAAAAAAGAATGTTAATGAATTAAAACACAGTAGTAGGCCTGGAGAATGGTTCAGTGTTCAAAGCACATGCTATGCTAGCAAGAGGACCAGTGTTTGGATTATCAGGATCAACACAAATGCCAGATGAGTATAACAGCATGTGTGTAATTCCAGTCTTCAAATGCAGAGGGAGGGAATTCCTGACATAGTCTTGTTAAGGAGACTAGCCATATCAGCGTGATCTGGTTTTGACTAAGAGACCATGGCTCAAAAAGAATAAGATGGAAGAGCAATTATGGAAGATTCTGGACATCAGTGCTGGAGCTCCTTATGTACGTGCACATGTGTGCAAGAGCATCTGCACAATGTCCACATGCAATTTCACATGCATGCAAAGCATGCACATAAAAATGATAAAAATAAATAAAACAATACAGTGGTGTAAGGAGGTTATAGTCGGCCCCTGAATACTTTTACCTTCTCAGTGGATAGAGGTTGATAGTATATGAAATTCAACAAATCCTTTTGGTTTACTTAGTAATAAAAATGTTTAAAAAGCCAAGCAAAATACTGCCAGGTGTGGTGGCGCACACCTTTAATCCTAGCACTTGGGAGGCAGGGGCAGGTGGATCTTTGTGAGTTCAAGGCCAGCCTGGTCTACAGAGTGAGTTCCAGGACAGCTGGGGCTACAGGGAGACCCTGTCTTAAAAAGACAAAAAAAATCCAAGCAAAATACTAATGCTTTAAACATGACAAAAGTGAAGTAGTGAGATAAAAGATATCTTCAGGAAAAATAAGTCTCATCTAGTATTAGGTTTTGCAGACTGGCTGCCTCTTTGTCCACACAAGCATGCTTGTGGTTCACATACCTCATTCATAGGAGTAGAAGGGAGTATAGGATACCAAGTCCATTTCCAGTGCAAAAAAATCTACTAAACATTCCATCAGAACCAGACCATATTTGAGGGGAGTGATACATACTATTTGTTGAAGCTACCAACAGTTCTCTGGGAGAGGAACTGCGTGGATACTGGTCATTTATTAGACATGTAAAGCTTTCCTTTCTTTTACAGACTACAGGCTCCCTGGGAACCCAGTAAGTGGAATAAAAGATGGCCCTTTGTGATAATGGTATTTGAGTGAGTACAGCTAGATTTTGGCTTCTGGGAGTTCTGTTGTTTGATCTCGACCTTGAGCAGAATATCATGTGTTTCCAAGGCTGGCTTAGGGCTTTAAAAGTTTGCAACAGTGTCACTAGGGGAACTCTGGGAAACACATAATCCCCCAAACCAGAACTGTGTATAGAAACTTTTTTTTTATTTAATTTTTTTAATTGATGCTTTGTGCATTTCGTACATCATTTTCCAATTCAGATCAGGCATTTTTCCCTTTCCCTTCCCCCCCACCCCCACCCCATCCCAGATCATGTATTCTGCCATAACTGTCTTGCGTCTTTCTCTGTTTTTTTTCTTTCCTTTTTCAGCTATAAGTGATAATCCATGAGTACAAGCATCCTTCATGCAAAACCAATCTACAGGCTGTTGTGTCCAGACCCCCACAGCCCCACCATCCAGTGGGGGGTGACATGTTGTTTGTTCAATCAAGTTGATCAAATGAGTGTCCAGACTACATCGCTGTAGTTTCACCATTCACCCCAATCGGAGCCTTTACA